>JBBPUI010000158.1:0-32978 GCA_038094615.1 Heimioporus aff. retisporus | reverse complement strand
AGGGACAAGGGCGGCAAAAATTTGATAACCAAAGAATGAGGGCGGTGCCCTCATAATAGTGGTTAAACTATTAAGAACAGATACTACACTTGATCTAAGCCAAAAGGCCAGAGTGGTAAGGTTTTCCCTTGTCCAGCCCCGCCTTTTATATCTTTCGTGACCCGCGCACAGACCAGGCAATATTACATAATCAGCTCTTCTCGTCCACAAAGTCGATCGCCGACTCGAGCCCTTTGACGAACTTGCCGAGTGACATGCCCCGCATGAACCCGTTCTGGCCCCTGGACGGCGACGACGGCCCCGCCACCGTGTCCCCCACCTCCGACGAGATCCCGATGCGCAGGTTCGAGCTCGAGTGCGCGTGCCGCACAGGGGCCCTCCCCGCAGACGCGTTCCCGGCCCGCGCACTCCCGGTCCGAACCCCAGTCAGACTCGCAAACCGCTCCCGTGTTTTTCCCTTCCCTTCCGCCGACACCGTCGAGGACCGTCGCCGCGACATCGGCGCTCTCCCGACGCTCACCGTGCTGATGGTCGTACACAGCGTCCTCTCCGGCGCATGCACAATCAGCGACGGTGACCGCACCCTCGGCGACGTGTTCGGCGACGCCTCCGATGCTGGCGGCGAGGGCAGTTGCGAACCCCCATGGCTAGACCCCACCCGCCGTTTCACCTGCCCTTGCCGCTCCAAGTCCCGCATCCATCCCTCCCACTCCATCTCGCTTTCGTCGTCGCTTTCGTCATGAGCCCCATAAATGTCTGGCGGAATCGCCGTCCGGTATCGCATTTTCTGCAAAAACGCCTGTCGATGCTGTCGGATGTTTCCCATCAGTGACTCCCCGAGTCCCTTTTCAGTCCAGATCACCCATGCCATCGGTTTCCCCACGTCTCCCATTCCTGCTTTCCGTGCGTTTTCGATCGTGTGCATCCGCCATTCCGGATACGGTATCGTCTCGTACGATCCGAACGACCTCTCCAATGGTGACTGGGGTGAAACAGCCATGATCGACGACGACGGTGCAAACGAAGACGATATTCCGTCTGACCCCTCCCGGTGGAGGATGCGGAGAATACTCGAAAATGCTGCAAATACTTTATTAGCACGACATCCTCATCTAACAGACCCAACACTTGCCGTGATCGTTCAGCATGTCAAGGATGACCCACTCTCCTTCTCCCTTGTGCAACTCATTTGCATCATATGCATTCTCGTGTTCTCGCCCCTCTTCCTGCTCCGTTTTATGCTTCCCGTCAAACGACCAGTCTACGTGCAGCAGCGGCTCGTGCACGTTCGTCCTCAAATCTTCCACCACCGGCGACGACGGCAAAGATGGTGGCGGTGAAACCACTCTTGTCTGTGTCGCCATCCGCGGTCGAAACTTGATGCAGACAACCCGAGGCTGGGCAGCAACCGAAAATGCACGCTCCAGCGTATCCGTCCCACGCAGTGCAGTTATCGACCTCAACCCAAACTGACATTGCGGTGGATTCGTCTGAACACTCCACTCAGCGTGATCCCCATAGCACTCCAGAAGAATGTCGTACCACATGCTCCTTGCAGAGCGATAGAACACCCTGGTTGATGACCGCCCAGCGAGTTTTCCAATTCGTTTTGGGCTTCCGTCTCTTTTCTGACGGCGACCCCGTCGACTTCTTGTCCACCCCGGGCGTCTCGAAGCGCCCAGTTTTTTGGTTCCATACGACACGCAAACATCTCACTTTCGCCTGAAAGTATGGCTGTACATACTCTGCGAGCACATCCCGTTGTAGAGGCGCAATCGTCCCTATTGGGTGCATCTCCAGAAGCTCGTACGGACGCAGCTTGTACCACGAAAACGTGAATTCATCCTCAAGCATGGTCCCGGTTGAGAACGATATGAGCGTGTACCGGTCCACGAGAGGGCTGCCCCCCGACAGGGAAGGTGACTGTCCGTCCGTATGCGGGTAGACGCTTGGTTTCGTTGGGGTTTCGTAGGGAGACAAGTCCTGGTCCGAGAACTCGTCATCCTCGTTGTACCCGTCGTCGAGACTGTCAATAGACGACCTGCTGCGTATGCTGGGCGCAAACGTGATCGGCGAGACCGGGCGACGGATGTGTGGTCCTGCCGACTGGAGGAGATTGCACTTTGAGAGTATCCAGTGCTTGACCTGCTTGACCTTCCACGAGTCGTCAAGATGGGTAACGAGCCACTGATCGTACGGTACTTTATTTCATGAGTCGCAACGAGAATGGCGATGAGCAAGGACGTACTGAACCTGCACGCGACTGGGACCAGCATCGTCGTCGTCGTCGTTGTCGCGCGCTTTGCTTACTTATTACCTGCCAAATGTCAGTTTGACCATGTCACTCGTCAGCGACCCCGGGTATGTGTGTCGTCCCCGCTCGAATCAACAATGCTCATCATTCCTCCAGTTATCTCGTACACAGTCTCAGACTATCTTATTTGCGCAACGTCGACGACCCATACGGCGGTCGCATCATATCTCTTAGCCCATCGTACACGTCAAATCCATACATCCTTGCCGCATCCCTCGCCGACGTCTCTCGTTGGCCAGAGCTCGAGTACCCCTCCAGTCCACCCATATCCGACGATGAACTCGACTCGGACGATACCCCGGCCCGCACGTCCAACCCCGGACCCGCAACAGGTCTGAGACACCATCAGACCATCATGGGCAACCGATCAGGTGCCTTCGGCATGCGTGTCACCGGACGGCGTGCTTCAACTTCCAGACGCGCGTCCCACGCAGCCAACGGACCCTCTCTCGTACAGCCAGAACCCGAATCCGCTCATCAGCTCGCCCGCGTCAACCCAATCGCCTCTGCCGACACTGACAGTCCACGCCCACAGGACGCCGAGGCTCCACCCCCCCCTCCCTCACAAAAGGATGATCCTCCCGACCCACCCCCGAAGGAGGTCCCGTTCGTACCCAAATTCAAAGGTGCTGCGGAAATGGAAGCCCGTAGAAGACTCCGTATACTCGCTCGTCGGGGTCAGACGTCCGCAAATCCGAAACCAGCCTCTGATCCGAGCAAGTATCTCAATCCCGAATTATCCTCCTCGGACGAGGAAGACGGCATTCTTGAAGACGAAAACGACGACGATTTTGTCGTCGAACGCGGGGACAATTTGGACGAGGGCGATGAATTCGATCCGTGCGCCTTTCATTACGCCATATTCCTTCCCACTTCTCAATCGTAGAACAGCGACTTTGCTGCCACCCGCACGCCTGGTGCTGGTTTCGACAGTACCTCTGACGTGGGCTCTATCCTTTCAGGTGCAGCATCTGCCGTTTCTGTCTCGAATCCGTCGGGTTTTGGTCCGTCCTCTTATGCCGGACAACATTCTCGTGCACGATCTCGCCTTAGCCCTGTCACAGAGGCTCGTACCGCTGACGAGTCCCATGATGTACCGCCTCCGACCGACCCTGACAAAGGCGTCGTTGTCCACTTTGAGATAGTCAACCCGCCGCCTGCAGCTCCCGCCATAGTTCCTCTCATCGTCCGACCAGAGGGCCGCAAAAGGGGTGTCTCAATATCTCTACCTATTTTCGATGCCCCCCCGTCCGACATCGATTTCTCGCGAAGCCCAGTCCGTCCGATACCCAAAGTCTCCGCTCTGACGGCGATGCTTGCCTCGACCGGTGGTTCTGCTAACCCGTTTAGCGAACTATACGGTGCCATCTCGGGACGCGGTGAACCTGCCGCAATGGATGTCAAAGTCTTTTTCCCGCATGCGGTCGAACCAAGTGGCAAGGCTATGACTCTGAATGTACGACGAGATGCGACTGTCGAAGAGGTCATCGGGTTTGCATTGTGGAGCTACTGGGAAGAGGGTTGGCTTCCGAAGCTCAATGACGGTTTGAGCGAGGATCATCCGAAGTTGTCTGGTATAGGTTGGATCATGCGAATCGCCGAAGACGACGGAGAGGTCGACGAAGACTTTCCGCGTGAGTTTCGGGCGTGTGGAGCGTGATTTGATTCACAGAACACGTTTCAGCTCCCGATCGTACCAGAAAGATATCCAACTTCGGCTTTGATGCTTTCGCAATTCTGGCGGCGACGCCCCTTCAGAGTTTGTATAGCTTGTTGCGCTGTTGAGAAAAAGTGTTCATGTTATCCTTCTAGTTCAACAGAACGAGCAGCTGGAAAGCAAAATTCAGCGAAGGCCCTCGAGGATCATGGCTGCACCGAAGAAAGCCGACGCACTTCCTGCATCTGGTCTCGTTCCACCCTCCGTCCCGGGAGCTGGACCAAGCTCCGTGTTCGGGACGACTCCTATTCTATCATCATCCCTTGGCCCGTCGTCGAGTCACGGTCCTCCCATATTTCTCCGGATACGTGTCGCAGACACTGCCGATGCAGTTCACATCTCTACTACAATACCTGTGTACGTGCGTTTTTTGCGGGTACTACGGTCGCCCACACATTTCATAGATCGGCTGGGATGTATATGCAGGAGGCGCTGGAACTCGTGTGCCGCAAGCGTAAGCTTGCGAACCCGAAAGATTATGCGCTTACCCTCAATGACCATGACCGCAACATTTTGATTTATCTGGACCGCACTGTCGCTTCCCTCGAAGGTAAACGGGAGCTCACGTTGGTCAAGAGGTCTATGCTACCTCAAATGGGCATTGAACCCGAAAGCCGTGCTATGCGGACCACCGACCCGAATGGTTTGTGACGCCTGTTAGCTGCATGCACCGTTGTGAACATGTTTGTGATTTAGCGTCGATCTTTAAGCGAATTTCGGACGTGCCAGAGACGCAGCACAACGCCGGAACGGATTACACTACTGCGTACAAGGTTGGTTCGTTCTTGCCTCTCGCTTCGATTCCGCTCACAGAGATCCCAGCGGTTCACGATCTATCGCAAGATGCCTATGCTGGCTCGCCAGGAACGCACGTTGGCCATCGATGGTGTCTACGTTCATGTGAGTCTGGCTGGCCGGAATTGGTCCGTCGTATCTCAACAGTCACCCGAAGATCATGCCTTCAGCAAACAAGGCCAAGGCGGTGTTTGACAGCGGCAAAACGCTCTCATTCCACATCAAAAGCGTCTTGGTCTGCCAACAGTCCCAAAAGACGTCGACGCTCTTCAAGATTGTCGTGCAGCGGGACAGCAGGAACAAGCGGTACGACTTTGAGGCGGATACCGCCAAGTTGGCCGGTAAGGCAGATATTTTAGGTTATTTTACTGGTTGATTGAACCGCTCTGGTCATAGGTGAGATCGTTCAAGCGATCAAGTCCCTCAAGGGCACGTTGGACCGCTCGTCGACCATCCATCGTTCGAGGCGGAGTAAACACGTCGGATGAGATGTACTGTACACATTGTACTAGCAGTGTTACATAATCGCAGTGTATCGTCTTTTTTTCCACTTGAGAGTTCCACTCATGCCCCTCCCTTACGACCTCTGTGCGCGCGTCCAAAACGCGTTCCGCGCCCGACACCGGTACTTGGCCGTCGAACACTCCAAGCAAAACCTCGCCATCCTCTCCATCCTCCTCCGCGCCGGCTTTCTGAGCAACATCACCCGGGGCACCGTCGCCTCCCCCTCCCCCTCCGACTTTGAGCACGTCGGCGAACCCCAACGGCGCATCTGGGCCGAGCTCAAGTACCGCGACGACCGGCCCGTGCTCTCGCACATGCAGCTCGTCAGCAGGCCCAGCCGGCGCGTGTTCTTCGACCTCGGCGAGATCCGGCGGATGTGCAGCGGGCGGCGCGCGCAGACGGTCAAGCCGCTCGGGCTGGGCGAGATCGCGGTCGTGAAGACGGACAGTCGGGAGCACGCGTGGCTGGAGGCGCGGGAGGCGCTCGTGTTGGGGCTGGACGGCGAGGTCGTGTGTCGGGCGCGGTAGTTTTAGCGTGTGGGTGTTCCCGTCTCGTTCTTTTCTTCTCCCTTTCCGCGTTCTGACCGTCGGGGGGTATAGACGTTTCCCTAATCGTGATATACGTATGGAAAAGGAGGGCGTTCGTCCGCATCCTCCCGCTCTTTAGAGCAACCGTCGAGGAATGTTACCCCTGTGTAGCTTTTGCGTCCACCCCGAACAATCATCCAGGTGTTCATACCTTTTCAACACCTCAGGCTTCAACCTCCGATGATCCGCTTGAGGAAAGATGTCATTCAAGGACCAAGTTCCTGTTTGATTCTAGATAATTCGGTTGTGCAACCAAGAAAATACGAAATAAGGATCTGTACATAATTGATTCGTGTCGGTCGAGGAACATAATATGTTGGTTTCCAACTGAGTTTCCAATCTATAAATTTTAGCATATTCCAAGCTCTTTTGTTTTATCGCGTTCGTGTCCTTTTCCAACACGAATCTACTCATTACCGCCACTTTCATCCTTTCCTCCAATCCTTCCTTGTGCAGTCTTGACCTCTTCTTCCCAATTGGTACGGCTACCGATCCAGATACCGAATCCAGAGATGTACACCAATCCGAGTGTCAATCCTTCCCAAAGACCCATAAGTCCATGCTCGCGCATGAACGCAAGGTATAATCCGAGTGGGATACCAAGGATATAGTAAGCGGAGAGGTTGAGTACCGCGCCTGTTGTCTGGGGAGAAAAGGAGTTGTATGTACGAAAAATCGACGACCAAAGACATCCACTTGCCTGTCTGCCTCGCGCACGGAAGATGCCCCCAACAATGGATGTCGTCCCATCGAAAACTTGGAACAGCGCGACGAGGGGCAGAATCGATGCAACGAGCAGGGCGACCTCTGTTGAGGGGTCAGCGCCGAGTTTCACGGCATCAGGCTGCGTCGAGCAGACTCACCAGGATCGTCATTAAAGAGATAACTCCATTTATAGCGAGAGGTCAGGAAAAGGATACTGAGAGACATAAATCGGTTCGGGACACAACGAATTACGTCGATGGCTGAAAGCACTCAACGCGTCATCATCACTCACCAGAAAATACATCCAAGCACAACGGACATCACAAGAGATGTTTTGGCGGCCATTCCGGCCCTTCTGGCCTTGCCTTGACCGAGAAGATTACCGATTCTAGTAATCCACCACGGACCCAGTCATTGACGAAGAGCAAGCATTAAAAAACGGACATAATATGGAGCATTCAGCTGACGAACGTGACATCTCCATAAAAAAGTGCAACCCACCGTACGGAGGTAGCAATGCTCAATGCAAAGGGTGCTTGGTACGTGGTAGATGCAGAGAGCAGCAATACGGATTGCGATGCAAGCGCGACAGGTCCCAACCTATCAAAAATTAGGATCAAGCAAGGACAAAAGAGTTAACGGTCATTTACTGGCTGGCGGCAACTGGCGATGCATCCTGTCAACGAGTGTCCGGAAAAGAGTGCTCAGAGACACTTACGTCCAACCAATTCCCAACTCCACCATTCGCTTGCAGTCTGAAAGACTCCTGCAATACTGAGTTTCGCCAATAGTCCCCACCCTTTCCACAGCTCGCCCGTAACCGGATGCAAAGATTGAAGGGTAATTGGTGACCACGCGATGCGAGGAGCGTAAAGATATCCGTAGATTATATAGGCCGCAGACACGAGATTAAAAGCAAGAGCGGTGGCAAGAGGGGCGCCCGGGAAAGAGAGCCCAAGAGGGTAGACTACGGAATTAGGAAAGTGCGAATGGACGGAATGCTCAGAAGAGAGATCGCCCACCAAATAACCAGTTAAGGAAGACGTTGATCGGCGCGACCACCAGCGTGATCTTCGTTGGGATGTCGAACAAACCTTGAGACTGGAGGTAGCGTCTGTGGATATGGATCGAAACTTGTATCGATTCAATGTGGCTGGATTGCAGCGTACCTAGCGATAATGTTAAAAGCGTATGCCGGAAGGCCCAGCAGTGCACAGCGCAGGTAGAGGCCGGCAAGCCGCGCCACTTCTGGTTCTTGATTGAGACCGAGAAGAATAGGCTCTGCTTTAAGCCAAATGGCAGATACCGGCTATATGTGATGGATTTACGCTGGATTTGAAGCGTGAGACATAACGAACGTACGATAAGGATTGTTCCCATCATGAGCGCTGTTCAGACCGTCGGATCAGCACTGCAAGCCACGAATATTACGGAGAGGAACGAACTCATCCTCTGCGTCCACACGCCGACCATGTGGGGCCTATCTGAGGTCCAGGCAGGCGGAAGGAGGGTATCCAACGTTGATACAAAACCTTGGATGATGCTGTATCCGGTAACGGAAGCTGTCATAGAACCCAAAGTGGCAGCTGCCAGCGCCAGAGTAGAAATATGACCGATGGATATGACAGAAACAATGATAAAAGAATATTCGAAAAGGTGGGTACTTGGCAAATAAGAATAAGTGCGAGGGTTGGAAAGTCAAGGAGAGGATATACATACCCAAAGACGGGAAGCGAATACATGGCAAGTACTCGAAGCTCCTCTCTGAACATCTTCGAGGTGGGGACATGTTCCGCCAACGTTGAGCAACCGTCGTCGTCGTCCGCTGGTTCATGTAGCCTCGGAATGGGTGGTTGCAGAAGAGGAGTTGTTTCGGAAACAGAAGAAACGAGACCTGCTGAACCCCTTCCACGGATCGGAATGCCCCGAGGCGTATCTAAAATCGACTCTGTATCTTGCTGGACGTGTCCGTCCGTCGCTGATGTGCCATAATGGGAAAGGATGGCGTAGTCTTCTCTGAGGGACTGGGGTGTGCCAGAATGGCTGAACGACATGGCAGACCCGGGGCGCAAGGTGATCTAATAATCGAATATGAGGCGCACAACGTATAAGTACTAGACGGACAAGTCACTTACTTTCCGGGCACAAGTTCCGACCGCCTCGGAGGCCACCTTACCTTAACAATGTCAAATTTATATGACATGATATTTTTTGTTTTCTGGACACATTTTATTGCGTGACTTCACACGGTGCTATGTCATCAATAGCTTCGATGCACTCACCATCAAAGTCATCAATTACTCCTTGGAAAGGTAAAGGTCGAGCAGACGCTCGGGATTACGACTCGGACCTCGCACAAGTGATCACTTACCGCCACCTCCATTCCCAACATCTTGGCGTGAGAGACCCTCTCCGGGTCATCGCCCTATGCGATAGCGATGCGTTTTATGCGGCCTGCGAACGTGTGAGGCTGGGGCTTGATCCTAGTGTGCCACTCGTTGTACAACAATGGGGTAGTCTTATCGCGGTCAACTATCCTGCACGCACGTTTGGCATATCGAGAATGGACAAGATAAAGGATGCGAAGAAAAAGTGTCCAAATCTAGTCGCTGTCCATGTCGCCACATACAAGGAGGGCGAGAAGGAGCCCGGTTATTGGTCTGATGTCGATACACGAACGCACAAGGTGTGCAAGTTTTCTCCTCAGCCCTTCGGATTACGCAAGTTAGCAAATAATTTACATTGAAGCCTGACCGCTTATCCCCAAGGTCTCCCTTGACCTATATCGGCGTGAAAGCAACAAGATCATCAACCTGTTCAAACAGGCCCTTCCCAGCGGAGAAATAGGTGGGATTGTACATTACTTGAACCCATCCGACCACTCATCATCAGGAAAGAAAAGGCATCAATTGATGAGGCCTTCATCGACTTCACCCAACCTGTACGCGAGATACTGCTGGAACGTTTCCCCTACCTAGCGCAGGTACCTCCCGATGCCCCTCAAGGCGTCGATAGCCCATTACCCCCACCTCCTCCCATCGATTGGCATAAATTCGGCGAACTCATTCCCATACATTCCTTCCAAAACAAGGACACCGATGAGGCTTCCCTTGGGGAAGATGACGCGACGACCACTTGGCATGATATCGCATTATCTATTGCCGCGGAGTTGATGGCCAAGATTAGACAAGACGTCCATGAGAACCTTGGCTATACCATGTCAGCGGTGCGAAAACGCGGCTTTATCTTAGCTGTGAATTAACATCTTCCCAAGGGCATATCTCGAAACAAGTTTCTTGCAAAAGTCGGTCTGCGCAGTCGATCCGACGCTCGTTCATTGACAACCGCCCCTAGCTCACTGCATCCTACAAAAAGCCAAATAGCCAAGTGAGAGTTTACTTCCGGTGCGAAAACATGTTTTCTATGAATCCTGCAGAGCATATTGCGCAACACCGCCATACCGGCTTATCTTCGTCCCATTGGCTTTCAAAAGGTATGCCACAAAAATATTATGATCCGATTCACATCTAAGGATTTTGAGATTCGGTTCTTGGGAGGCAAACTTGGTGAGGCCATCGCAAAAGAATATGATGCCTCGACAGTTGGAGATCTTCTGTCAGCTTTTTTTTCTGTGTTTGATTCACCGTGCTCAACTTTTATAGGGCAATATCTTTAGGTATGGTCAACAAATTACCATACAAGTCTCCCCGATGACCGCAAGGACCAGATGAGATGCAGAACAAATTTGGAGACAATGCACTATGGGTTTATGAGCTCTTGCGGTTCGTATTCGACGGTGTAATTCGGCGACGACGATAGGATCCTAAACATGGGCTTTCAGCGGTATTGACAGATCTGAAGGTTAGGTGTTTTACATGATTTATTGAACATTATCTCGAGCTTAGTTGGATAGTGAAGGAGAAATCTGCACTTTTCAAGAGCATGCTTGCATCCAAGAATCTTCCAACTCCTATCACCAAATCTGCTGATGGACATCAATGGCTACGTGTCTTGGCCGCAGAGCTTGCTCTCAGACTCAAGAACGCACGGGAAGAGATGCCCACTCTATGGCCTAAGTCCATTGTTTTGCATGCTCGAAAAGGTTCTTCCCACGCGAGATTACAGGTCATTTAATTGACCATTGATATAGGATATGAAACCTCGAGGTCCAAACAATCACCGTTTCCCTACATTCATGATGCGACCGTCGATGTGATAGCGGCTGCCGCCGACAGATTGTGGAATGAGCTTACTGGTAATGCGAGGGACCTCAACGTGACGGCCGTACAACTTGCATTTACAGGCATCGAGACAACCGAAGCTGGACAAAGAAGCATTGAGGGTTTCTTTAAGCCAAAAGAAGCTCTTCGGCCGGCTCATAAACGCACCCGGTCAGACGAGGAGGATGCACTACAAGCCTCGGCTGAATCCCCTGGATCCGCTCCCTTGCCTTCTTTTGTCTGCGAACGCTGCAACAAAAGAGTCACTCTCGACGCGAACGAAGCTGAAGAAGATTGTGAAGCTGCATTGGCTAGGCTGCGCATGGAGCATGATGACTTTCACTTTGCACAAGATCTGGCAAACGGCTCCCTACCTGAAGTTCAGAACCAGCCGAGGTTGCCAAAACGGAAAAAGGCAGCGGAACCAAAGGGAATAGCCAAATTCTTTAGCAAAAAGTGAGAATTAATGGTTTCAGAGATGTGCATGTGGCAACAGCGGCTGCCTGATGGCTCCATAAGTATCTAGAATTTTTTGGACGTAACTTTAGTCGATGCGTGGGTGCCAACGTGTGCACTGATTATCAGAACTATCAACGTGCGTTTAGCGCATCAGGGTATCACCAATGCAGCACATTGGCGTCTCGCCCAGTTAAGCGTGAGGCTGTGCTGTTCCTTGATCGTAGCAACCGTACCGGAACAGCTTGATGCATCGGGATGGGTGCGCACTCTTCTCCTCACACCGTCGCGCTTTTTTCTTCGTTCTCGCGGACGGGTCCGCCTTCACCTCTGGGAGGTCCCTTCGACGGCTGGGCCGGTAATATTCGCTACACTCCTTCAGACTTATACCCTTTATTTTTCTTGTGGGGGCTGCGCCTTTGCACGAACCAAGATGCACTTTAATGCGACGAGTTCCCTCATGTTCCATGAACCTCTTTCAGCGCCCCAGCGGAAGGCAGTTATTGTACGTGAAAATTTACATCTCTTTAGGAATTCCGTAACGTGATAACGTGGTATGGTAGGTAGTCTCGGCCTTTGCGCTACTATCAACTCTGGCGTTCGTGTTTTTGGTCTTGCGAACCATCCGGGAATATACGGTGTCATTTCTTAACCACGACAATCAGTCCCGACCACCAGATGTGTCGTTCTTCCGCACTCAGCTTGGCCACTTTACTGCGTGCCTCATCTTTAGTAACGTGTTTATAAGCGTTGCTGGGTTGATCAATCTCAGTTGGCTGTCGCATTCTGGATTGAGTCGGGGTAGGCACCTTATTTCTGGTGTTGTCGTCGGCTGACGAAGCCATCCAGGACCGACATGTTCAGCACAAGGTGCAGCTTGTTTTTGCACATCAAAAAGCAACTTACCCAAAAATGAGCGTAGGAATATTCATGCAAATCGGCCTATGGGGTACCTGCTGGTTTACGGTCGTGCTAGGAATGCATACGCTCGTCTCATTCGTATTCCGCTTGCATCAGGCCCGCTGGCGTAGCGTGGCGATCATTTCCATTGGATGGGCGATCGCAATCTTTGCTGGTAAGAGATTTGAAATCGGCTCTGTTTCCGCATGTTTAAGACGATTTTGGATAGCATCGTCACCCATGTGGGAGCACGACACGTATGGTCCTGCAGGAATCTCTTGCAGCATTGCGCCTGCCTACTACAAGGACACGTTTTCTCTCAAAGCACTCCCGGTGCGTTTATTGATGATTAGAATCCGATGACATCTCACTGTTTGAATGATAAGGTCGTCATTGGTGTATCCATGTCCGTCGCAGTCTATGTTGTTACATTTGTTACCTTGCACTGGAGACAGAAACAACGCACGAACGACGCACAGAAGCCGGGAGGTAATTCCACTGGTCAACAAGGCAATACGCCTGAAGACTATTACAAGTTCATTACCGTGATCATACGGACTATGTTCTGGTAGGGTCTCTCTTTCATGCGCTCAGGCTAGCAGTACACTAACGTCTTCAAAAAGGTTCCCTCTTGGTAAGATATTTGATTTTCGGGGTTCAAATGACTCATTTCGAGCGTTCTCAAGCATTCGTGCTCTTGATGTCACCGCTTGGCGTCGTATATACTCTACAGTATAGAGGACACCCGGTACCCCTTGCTCCAACTGTCTTTGCCGAGGCTTGTGCTATTATACTGGGTGCGTTCCAGACAATGTTGTGACGATCGTCATCATTGATAGTTCTACAGGCCTTGTGAACGTTGGGCTGTTGTACAACACATTTCGTGTTATCAGTCCAATGTCTCGTGCTGCAAAATTTGTCGCAGACACGGTAGACACTTTTGGTCACAACGCATCCCGCGAGTCACCGGTGGCCCCACAGTTCAACTTCAACTACCATCCGCAACCTGCGTTCCAACCCCATGGATGCACATCATACGGTTCCATGCAACAGTTTTCGAACCACTCGCCCAGCTCCTCCCTGTCCAGTGTCGATTCTAGGACGGGACTCATTCGTGCAGAAAAGACGCCATATCAACCCACCAAGAACAGGGCGGCCTCTAAGGGGTTGTACATCATTCCTCCTGCGGAACTCAACAGACAGCTCTATCATGGGCCGTGCACTTCACCGCGCGGCGACGCCAAGTGTCGGGACGCTGACACCCCGTTCCCGGCGGTTGAGTCGCCGTTGCACACAATCGCCCTGGGTCCCTGCCCCCTTCGCACCTTGGCAAAGGATACGAAACCGGCGCCTTGTGTGCAAGACGACACGCGCGCGTTTGAACGGCCAATGACCAACGAAGGCACGTTTGGCAAGACAGATTCGTTCACGTCCGCTTTTTCGGACTTTCCGGCCATGCCTTTCACGACCTCGCCTCTGGATGTTACGGACAAGTTCACAATGCTTGCGACGCGGCTCAGCGTTCCGGTCGTTGATATCCCATCGCCGCCACCACTCGTACTTTCGTCTTCCCGGAAATCTGACGTAAGCGCTCGTTCGCAGGGGACCAGCCTTTGGAGACCTAAAAGTGTGGACGGGTCAAGTCTCCGACATTCCTCCTCTTATTCCTACGCCTCGACAGGAACAGACACAACCGATGACTCGCGTTATTCAGGGGAGATCATGCATGCCTACAAGGTCTGGCCGAATTCTCAGGTTCCGCAGCCAAGCAACGGAGAAGACAAGGATATTAATGGCTCATTTTCCACTGATCCTCGACGCCACTCTGCGTGGTATCGTCGCATGACCACGACCACTGTCTGGTCTCAGGCGAGTGGATATGCCACAAACGAAACTCTGGAGAACCAAGAAATGTACTGGGAGGTGCTAGCCGACCTACTTGATCTGAAGGTGGTGTCACCTAGTCACATAGACGAGGCAGGAATGGTGAACGAACGGGCGACCGTTGCTCACCCCGTGACGCTTCGCATCCGACCAATGAAGGGACGTTCGGTCCGCTTTTCGAGTACGTTAAAATCGGGCACCCCTGATGGCAAGCCACCTACGATGATACTTACATCCAATGATGGCGATGTTTGAAGAGGGAACAACTCATAGGACGTGATATACTTGTTTTGTTTTTTACTTCTGTGTAGACGCTTTACTTGCTTCATGTAAATACGTCACTCTTTTTGCCACAAGGACCCCGCGCGGGATTGGGCCAACAGTGCTCATGGCCATCTCACACCTCAGTGCATATCTCAACAGGTCCACGAAATACCTCACTGATGGCGCGGTCAAAAGTACGCCCTGGTTTACCTCCCTGCACCGCACGATATGCCGCTGACACCCGACGGAACCAGTCCTCCGCATGGAAGGCGCGAACCCGCCCAACCGGGCGCCCATCACGCTCCTAAAGCTCCACACGCAGGAAGACGTGCAAGAGATCGCGACCGGGTGCGACGCCGACATCGGTGGGACGTCCACGCTCCACTTTGCCCTCGATGACGCGCCGGAACGAAACGCGCACAGCGGGAGCCCGGCGACCGCGCGGTTCTGGGGCGACATGCGGCTCGCGGTGCGCCCAGAGCTTCAAGGCCGGATTCGGGGCGGGTACGCTGGGTTCAGAACCAAGGTGCGTCCGTCGTTCGCGGGTGTTAACCCCCCTCCCCCCCTACACGCAATGACTCAGTGAGTCGCGGGTTCCAGCCGCGCCCCTCGCTGTTCGGGGAGATATGCGACGACGTGTCGCACCACGACTACATCGCGCTGCGCCTCCGCCTCGGCGGGGACCCGCGCACGCGGAACTCGTACTACGTGAACCTGCAGACGGACGGGCCGGTCACGACGGACCTCTGGCAGCACCGCCTCTATTTCAAACGGAACGACGGGGGCTGGGAAGACATCTTTGTTCGTTGCGCGCGCTTGTCGGCGATGCGGCCTGTGTGCGCTGACATGGTGTCAGATCCCGTTTGACAATTTCATTCTGACAAACACCGGAGAATTGGTTCAGCATCAGATAAGCATGTTCCGACAGCGCATCCGGACGGTCGGGATTTCGATGTTGGGGGGAAACAGTGGAGTGTCAGGATTTTACGACCTTGGCATTCACTCGATAAGAGCTGTCAATGAAGAGGACGTGACAAGACAGTCGTGTGAGCTTGCATCTCTGAACTGGTGGTCCTCTGACGATCTACTAACTAGCGCTCGAGAAGGATCTTCGTTCAAGGGGCATGACGCGATAGTACATTAATTCTATTGTCTGATCCAACTACTTCCATTCTCGCCGGCTACAGATTGAAGGCTTGTTCATTCAAGTGTCCATAGAAAAAGAGCATAAGCTATGCGTACAAATGCAAAACTGCTGGAATCGGAATGGAACGCAAAACTTATGACTAAGATGATCGCTCGCAATGTACAATCCTTCCCAAGAAGAGAAAAGAAAAGCAGGTAGAATGTGGTCAGTTGTATGTACTTGAAAAAAAAAAAGGAAATAATCCCAGATATCAGACAACCACACAACCACTACAACATCCGCCATGGTCACCATCACCCGAGTCTTTAGCACTGCCAAAGCCGGTTGGATTAGTGTTTGAGTTGATGACTGGCCGCCCTGTTTGTTGATCCTGAAATGACACGTCAGGCACGGTGTGAAGTAAGAGGTGTCAGCAGACCGACCACTTGCCTTATTGTATTTCCTGATCTCACGCACGAGATTGCAGAATGCCTCATCGACGTTGATGCGCTGCTTGGCTGAAGTCTCAATAAATTTACAGCCGAAATGCTTGGCGAGGTCACGGCCCTCTAAAGGGTAGGTGAGGCGAGAAGGGTGTGGGGCAAGAGCAGATGACCATACCGTTCATGCCGACCTGACGCTCAAATTCCAAATCACACTTGTTTGCAACGACAATAACAGGGAAAGAGTCCTGGTCCTTGACACGGAGGATTTGTTGATGGAAAGTGGTGATTTCCTCAAACGAGTTACGGGATGTGATGGAGTAGACGAGGAGAAAACCTTCGCCCGTGCGCATATATTGTTCGCGCATGGCCCTATGGGAACCAGAGGTTGATTGATGCTGAGGGAGACGAGCAGTGAAGAAACGCACCCGTATTCCTCTTGCCCGGCAGTGTCCAGAACATCAAGCAGCGCGACCTCGTCGTCGATTACACATTGCTTGCGGTATGAATCTATGAGGAGGTGAGAGTCGGACAAGTGATGCAACAAACGAGACGGCAGGTACCCTCGATAGTTGGGTCGTACTCGTCTACAAAGTGACTTTGGATAAACTGGATGGTCAGCGCGGACTTTCCAACACCTGGGAGATGAGAATAAGAGGACGGGGAGCAGCAAAGCGAGAGAGATCACTGACCACCACCACCGACGACAACGAGCTTGTATTCCCTCAAGAACTGTGCCTAACGGTCGTGTCAGCAGCTGGGGTGGATGGGGGCTGGGGTGGCGTACTCTAGACATTGGAGGACGACAGGAAGGGGAGCGGTGGAAAGATGGAGGATAATGTTGCGCAGAGGACGAGGAAGTTTAGTTTAGTGTTAATTTACCGTTCCTAGTCCTATTATACCACGACAAACAACGCCACACACAGCTCTCATCAGGCGCACCGCCAATCTAAATCTGAGGCTTTGAAGCCAAGCGCCAGTGATGATTGTGATTCGCTTTACGAATGTTCGAAATGAACGGCACGTCGTCTCTAATAATAAGGTCTCTCCTGGGGAGCGGCTTTTCTGTCTGTGCGCGAATATAATAATCTCACAAGGTTGCGGGAAAAGGGCGCATGAAAAAAGTTGACAATCACGGAATGACTCGACACATCTTTGATGTCCATGCAGCAATGATGGATCGGAGATGGTGGAATAGACCGGCGTCGTTGTGGGGTCTTGCGAGTTGATGGCGAGTAGAAGCCAATGAGGTAATCGTGGCTGGGGGCAGTCCATAGGTGGCCACCAAGGTCAACCACATCCTTGAACCATCCTCGAAGCGATGGTCGAACAGAATGCCCTCCTTGCCCACGTACTCGCCCAGACCAGGCAGAATGTCCAGCTGCTCGTCTCCCACGGACAGATCTCGGAATCCGATGGCGAGCATATCTTGGCCAAGCTCGGGAATGCGACGAAACACGCGGACGAGGCGTCGGTCGCGGCGCTCACAGACAAGACTCAGCGCCTAAGTATGTCACCTGCACCGCCCAAGGTGGAGGCGCGGGCGATCTGGGGGTGGACCAGCGAGGTGAGTCCGCTCCCGCGCGGACGATGCGCTGTTTATGCGAGGAATAGGATCCAAGCGATCTGTCGTTTGAAGCGGGGGATGTGATACAGGTCATCGCAGAGACGAACGCGGACTGGTGGACGGGCCGCAGCCGTTCGGGAAAGCAGGGGTTGTTCCCGTCCAACTACGTCGAGAGGCTGCCACCCCGGAGCGTGTCGCCAATTTTTGTGCCGGAGCCACGCACATCGATCGCGCCCGCGCACTCCACGCAACACGCTTCACCTGCGATGCCACTGGCGCACCCGTTGCCACAGCCATACCCTGCAGCGCCACAGACACACACGGCCGGATACCTTCCCCCCGCCGGACCGCCACCGGGTGCGGGCACGTATTCCTACGCACCACCGGGTGATCCGCCCATGCAACAGCCCGTGCCCCAAGCGCCGGCAAAGAAGAGCAAGTTTGGGGGACTCGGGCAGTCGGTGAGTGCGCTGCCGTGGGTTGATTGCGGCGGCCACGTGACTGGTGTGACCCACAGATGATGAATTCCGCCGCGAACGGGCTGGGATTTGGAGCAGGTGAGTGTGTCGCTGCACACGTCGTGCGAGGCAGCTGTCGAACGGCGCACTTGCAGGGGCCGCGGTCGGGAGCGACATCGTTCACTCGATATTCTAGATGTAGATAGACTTGTTGAAACGATGGGAAATCGGATTCGTAATCGTGGGAGAGAACTACTAAAAGTGGGAGTCACAGGGGATGCTGACAGATGCGGTGGATGCTGAGGAAATCGGTTTGGTATATTATCGAAAGCTGCAGGTCCCATCCATGCACACTTCCTTCGCACTCCTCCTCCCCCGTCCCCCGTCCCCCGCTCCCCCCCGTCCCCCCCCAAATGTCCGACCCAGACCCGCCCCAGTCTCGTCGTCTCGTCAAGATCATCGTCATATCCGATTATGTCTGTCTTCCTCCGTATCCATCATCCCCGTCCTCCCCCTCACTCTCCCCGCCAGATTTGCAGCTTCTGCTACATTGCCAACAAGAACCTCCATGACGCCATCGACGCCTGCTGCGATCTCCCCATCCGTTTCGACGTCGAGTTCCGCCCATTCACCCTCATGTGCTCCTCTTCCCTCCTCATCCCCGAGAACAAGGGTTGCAGTCGCCGTGCCTATCTCGCTAAAAAGTTTGGCAAGGAGCACGCAGAGGCAAAGTGGAAGGTCGCTACGGACATGGCTCACAAGGCCGGCCTCAAAATGCACGTTTCCGTCCCGCTCCTCCTTCCGCCCTCACGCGAATGATCCCTCCTAGGGCCGAGGATGGCATCGTATGTCGGTCCACCCAAGCACACAGGCTTTCCGTCAAGGCCTACCAGGTCGGCGGACAGTCGATGCAGCAGGAACTCATTGCTCTCCTCTTTGATGCCTGTTTCGCCAAGGGCGAGGACATCAGCAGCGATACGTTTCTCGCCAATGCCGCCGTCAAAGTCGGCCTCATGAATAAAGAGAGGGTATGCTTTTTGCAATTTACACCCGTTTCTCTCCGCTTACACATCCCCGAGGCGACCGAGTTTCTCAAATCGACAGAAACGCTGGACTGCGTAGAAAAGATGGTTGACGCCGCCAGAGCGAATGGTGTGAACGGCGTGCCATTCATCATCATCGACGGAAAGTGGGCCCTCAATGGCGTACAGTCCAAGGAGTGCTACATCCAGGTCAGCCCTTTTTCTCTGTCGTGTCCGTCTGCGAACTCTCTTTGGCAGATCTTCCGAAAGATGGCATCATCCCCTTGCCCACCCTCCAATATTTCCAAGCCATGTGGCGGTTGCAAAGACCCGATGATTGCACCCGCGCTTCACGTACAATCCTAGTTGTATGCTTTTTTTTTGCTCTTTTTCTTTCCCCTTGTCATCCACCGGAATGTCCAACACGTCGTGTGCTACTACTACCCATATCTCCGAATTACAAATCTTTCAATCCACCTCGCCGCAGGAATCGTTTACGGCCATGTTGATGCACTTACAAATCATGACGGATCTCATTCGTTCCTTGATTTGCCTTTATTATACATTCAAGCGTGTCCTTTCACGGCTTAAATGTCTTAGTTATATTTGTTGTTCCTCTTGGTATCTGATCCCTTTTTTTTTTGTCAACATGCCCTTTGTGCTGACAAGTCGGATATTAGGTGAGTTCCCGACGTCAGTGATCGATGGACAGGGTGCAACAGGTGTGTCAGCAAGTCCCCGACCAAGGCATCTGTTTCCCGATGCCCGGGAGGTTATTTTTCATGCAAAATTGTTCGTCCGCCTGCTGCGACGCTTCTTTATGCAATCGCTCACGATGTACGGAATGTCCAGTGGCGCTAGGCCGCAATAGGTGCGCTGTCGGGGATTGCACGAATTGATGATATATTAGACCTCATTGGATCACATGCAGTGGTACCACCGTTCGTGTAAGTATGGGTGCTGTTTGCTGTCCTTGACATATATTACACATGATTAGTCGCTTCTGTAGGAAAATCAGCCTCGAGCAAGCAGAGACGAACGTCAAAGTACCTCGTCCCTTGCTATGACTTCCACTTGCGTAAGACTTCCTCGAGGCTGCCGCGGATGCTATCCGATGAAACGTGAGGCGGCAAGATACCATTCCCCTTGAGCTTGTCCACCGCCGCGAGAACCCAGCTCTGGCAATTCCAGTCTTCCCTTCCTCGATGCACGACGACTTGCCGAATGAGGCGTTCCGCCTCGGCTAATCGGACGAGATCGATGTTCCCAAGGGAAAGACATCCCCTATAGGCGTATGGCTCTGCGAGTATCTCCATGCACTCGTATTCATTCGAGTAGGTGAAAGTGTCGATGTTGCCTACGATTTGGTGGCACGTGCCCCAGTGGTCGACCTCTTCAGCTGCTGCCGTGCCGGTGCTGCTCCTACGCAGGGACTCTGGCGTAGCGTTCGACACGAAGAAGAGCGCCCAGTGGAGAGGTGCACGCTGGCCATCGGACAGACGGCCGCGCCAGTATTGGGCGACGCAGAGCGTGAGCGTGTGTGTCGATACACAGAGATCGGACATGATTGAATGCAGAGCGACGACATTCGCGATGGCTTTACTTTAAATAATACTGTCCTATCTACGTGGTGCTTGTGCAATAAAGGAAAAGGGGAGGGACAAAGCAAGTGGAGCTCGATGTCGGTCGTAGGGGTGTGTGCGCGCTTAGTGGAGCTTCCCGCGCCACCGCTTGCAAGTGAGTAGGTCGCAAGTTGGTTCGACATTTCGGTGGCAGACACGGACCTCTCTGTTCGTTCACATTTCCCTAAATGACCCTTTTTGTCCCCCTCGATGAAAATCAGGCCTCACCTTCGTCCCCCACCTTCCTCGTACATCCAGACGATGTACAGCTCCATCTGCGCAAGGTCCTCAGGGCCGTCCTCAAGGCCAGGCGTCTCGTCGTCGTCTGTGGTGCGTCCTTTTCTCCTGATAATGCCCGGAATCGTTCGGAACGCAGACCTCTCGTCTCCAACCCTCCCCAGGTGCCGGCATTTCTGTCCAAGCAGGCATTCCAGATTTCCGATCCTCAACCGGCTTATTCCACACCCTAAAGCGAGACAATCCCAAGGAGGCCCTCACCTCGGGGAAGGATCTCTTCGATGCCTCCGTATTCAATGTGAGCCCATCCCCCACTGTGTCTACCATCAGAATGGCATCGCACAGAGTATTACCAATGTCCCTTGTTCCCGTTGCACCTAAATCAATGCGCCAATCGTGCTCACCCCTCTTACAGTCCGAACACTCGACCTCGTTATTCTGTCAAATGATCGCCCAGTTATCTGAGCTATCCCAGGCGGCAAGCCCAACCCCCTTCCATCAACTTCTTCGCCTCCTCGATGACCGCGGAAGGCTGTTGCGTGTGTACACTCAAAACATCGACGCGATAGAGTCGAAATCCGGTCTTTCGTTTGGTATCCCAGAGTTTGAGGACAGGCGGTGCAAGCCTCGATCGAGGGCAAAGGCTTCTCCTGCTACAGGTCCCGCGGACCCCACCCCATCAGCGTGTTTCACCCCTCCACCGCCGTCTGCTTCCCAACCCAGCTCACGACTGCCGTCACCCACTGTTGAGGTGCCACGATGCATCCCCCTTCACGGCACACTCCAAACGCTCCACTGCCAGACGTGCACTCACACGTTCCCGCTCGAAAATTACATAGACGCTTTGACGTCAGGGACGCCCCCTTACTGCCCGGAGTGCACACAAATGGAAGAGACGCGCCAACTGGTCGGTAAACGTGCTCGTGGGGTTGGCAAACTCCGTCCAAGCGTCGTGCTGTACAATGAGACGCACAAGGACGGCGAGGGGGTGGGTGAGGTCGTCAGGCGTGATCTCGTCGGGGGATCGAAAGGAAAAGGTCGCAGTGGCGCGGACATTCTCTTGGTTGTGGGAACCAGTTTGAGGGTCCCAGGTACGAAGCGCATCGTCCGCGAATTTTCCAAGGCCGTACGGTCTCGTGGGTCCAGCTCGTCCGCGGACGGTCCGAACGTCACGCCCAAGTGTACGTCGGTGCCGTCCCCTTCCCCGCGTCGATGCATGGAATCAAAGGATGGTTCTCCTCCCATGAAATCGATATATCTCAACCTCGACTTTCCTGTGCCGACTCGCGAGTGGGAAGGGGTGTTCGACGCGTGGGTTCAGGGCGACGCCCAAAGCTTTGCACACATTCTGATGGACGAAATCGCCAAGGAAGTCGCGGCCAAAGAAGCCACTCTCGAGAGAAAGCGTAAGCGGGAAGAAGAAGCGGCATCGGGCGAACACACCGACCAAGCCCCGCCTACCAAAAAACGCAAAACCGAGGTTCGCAGCGCCGGCAAAACGCCCCCGACTCGGAAACGAAAACTCTCGGAAGGGTCTCACAGTGCTTCTCGGAAACCCCGTAGTGACAAGAAATCCGCTCGGCCAACGCCCAACAATAAGTCCGGGACCGCTTCGAAACCGACGCCCACGGAGAGGGTTTACATTCGGATCCCGAGTAGAAACCGAGCCGAGGTTCTCATTTCGGGTTCCAAATCGCGTGGCCACAACAAAGAACAGAAGACTTTCCCCGCTACTCCGCCCGCCTCGCAATCGAAACAAAGGAAACACGGCTCCGCGGGCTCGAAGCACGACAATGAACCATATCCTCTCTCTGACGACACAGAAAGCAACTCGACGAGCGATAGCGACGAGTGTCCCGATGCAGACATCGCGGACGAACTTCCGGTCACGCCGTTTCCATTTTCTTCGTAGCATAGACGTTCCGCCCGTCGACGGTTAGAGGACAGTGACTTTGGCGTTCTTTTTTCGCGTGTAGCCTATCCTTATTTTATTTATGTATAAAAGGGCACGTCTTTTTTTACGGACATTGTCGGTAGGTCGATGGCCCAAACTAGTCAGTAGTAGGTAAGATGGGAATACTCGCACGGTGACTTGCGCGTCCTCGAGCGGCTAGACCAGCGCCCATACTATCGACCCAGAACATGTCGTCCACATCAAACGCCCCTAAGTCAGAGGAGAACGCTGCCAAGGTGCCGGAAAAGCCCAAATCCGAGGACACGCCCCATCTCGGCGTCCTGGAGGAGGACGACGAGTTCGAGGAATTCGAGTGTGCAGGTACGCGCAACGGCTCTCATCACGCGCGTGTGCTCGGAGGGGCTGACGGGCCCGACGCGGTGTGTGTGTGCGGCAGACTGGGACGATTCACAGACGGATCTGGCGCACTTGAACGGTGCCGCGCCCGGGGCGGCCAGCTCGAGCGGGGACAAGCTCTGGGAGGACAACTGGGACGACGACGACATCGAGGACGAGTTTAGCGTACAGCTGCGGTGCGTGGCCCCGCCGGCGATATGGACGCGCGCGACGGGCGCTGACGCGACGCACTACGTTACAGGAACGAACTCGCAAAGACGGGAAAGGGGGACGCCATGCAGCACTGATCCCGTCGATGTCCTCGATCGTTCGGACGGCGGGCTCGGTCAGGCTTTGCTTTGTATCACCACGAAATACATCTTTTGTTTTGCGATCGCAATCGTCCTCGCGGGGTCTTTTTGATCGCATACGACGCGCGACGATATATTTTTTGCGTGCAGGGCTCGTGGTACGAGGATGTACGCTAGACTGATTGTACCCAACGATCTAGGTCTCCATTCCACGAAGAATTCCTACTCTTCGTCTTTCAGGTCTGGTTGTCGTCGAGACAACCAAACCAAAACGGTGGTGAGTACGAGCAAGACGATGTACACCAAGTTGCCACCCAGGACGTTGTACTCCTTGGAAACTGCAAACAGGGAGGTAGACATCGCTGGACCGATGGCACGGGCGATCGCCGTCAGAGTCTGACTGAGCCCGTTCGTCGAGCCAAGCGACTGCTTGTTGGGAGCCGCCCTCGTGACGAATATGTTGACGACGGCTATTCAACCATAGTGAGAGCATCCATCATCTGCGGGACGAGCACACGCACTATACGATAGGTCCATGAGCATCATGGAGATAAATTGGATAACGATGAGAATCCAAAGTAGGGGTCCGACTCTTCCATGACTCGTTATCACGGCGTTCATGATCGGGAAAATGAGGATAGTCGGGTAAAACCATATGATGGACCAGCAAAACAATCTTTTGGATCCCACCCTACTTATGATTCGTGGTGCAACCAATATCTGGACAAATCCGTCTAGAACGCCAAAGGTTGCCAATAATGTTCCGATGACGGACGGGGGGAAACCTAGGCCACCAATGCTGACTGGTGACGAGTAGAACAAAGGAAGAAGCACAAAGAAGCTGATATCTACCAGCGCCAACATCCCATAGTTGGCGATGGGTATCATTACGGAGTACGTTCTAAGTAGAGCCAACATCGAAAAGGTTTGTTCGTCGTCCGCGGCGGGACCATCTTCAACTCCAGGCCTCTCTGACTGGAGCTTAACGCTTGCTTTCGACGGTAGTGACTAAGAACCAAGAATGCGAATGCGTGACTCCCAAGCACTACAAAGCACTGAGATGCCATACCTCCTTCAAAAATACCGCGCAGACCAAAAATGTGACCAACGTAAAGCATCCCGATACGAACGACGGGAGAAAATATGGGTAGGTTGCCCAGAATTGGCCACGAAAGATATGAGGCCAACGCTCTTGTGGCTTCACGAACGCACCGCCGTATAGCGGACTGTCATGTGTTACACTCACAAAATAGCAACACGAATATTTTTAACGTACGCAAAGGTAGCCCCGAGGGAGAAAATGGGTGGTATAAGGGGAAAAACTTGGGACACGTTCGTGGGATCGGTGATATCGCCAAGCATGCTCTTCATGACTCCGATATTGCCATTGAGAACGCCAGCGATACATCGACTTCACCATCTGCTTAGCCAACTCTCAGACTTGGTCAATTCGCTTACCTGACTATGAGCATGCCCAGCGTCCGCGACAAACCAAAGGCGAAATTTGACAAACTGAGACCGATCAGGCCTGCCAGAATGATGGGTCGGCGGCCGACGAAATCAGACAATCGACTCCAGTAGAAGGCCGTCAGCGCCTGCGTGATGAAAAACAGCGATTCCTATCCAAAGGTGAGCACGGGGGAAGCTCTGCGGCCGGACGGTGCACCTACAATGAGACCCGCATAATAACCAATCTTGCGATCGTCTCCTCCCGTGATGCCGAGCTCACCGATGAGCTTTCATAAAAAGGACAGTGTCATATGAGCATATGATGTACACCGAACAGACGTGGACGAACCTGATTTATGAACGGAAAGATGTATGCGGATGAAATGGGCTCCGAGACCAGGGCGAGGAAGATGAAGTTGATCTGACCCCATGGAAGAGGTGTCTTGGACTTTGCCTGGAGCAACGGCGTTTCTTCGTCAGGGTGTCTACCTTGGCCGCCCAATTCCATCGTGACGGTCGTAGCCTGCAGTTCGGGTCCTGGAAGAAAACTCAGAAAGACGCTGAAAACCTCGCCTATGGCTCAGCGCCGCTTTATTGTGAGTATCTGGGTGCAGGTAAGCCGAGAAAAATCGGAATCCAAATTTACCGAGTCATGGCAATATATCCGATTTAGATGACTCACCAGACGTCCTCTGTCTGACCGGATAAAGAGCTCAGCAAAGCAGAGCAGCTTGACTGGTTAAACCCAAATATTTCGGTAGAGTCGATGGGGATATCCGATTTCCACGCGATGAAACACTCGCTATGTACAGATAAGAGCGAGCGGCTCGAGTCGAAGTCGCTTCGGGCCGAATTAGCCGACCGTTTCCCTGGCAATCACATATACGAGTTGATACGATCCACAGGCTCCGAGTGGTGCTAGAGCTGCAGTCACCAGCAGAATAGAAGCATAATTGTTACTTGCTGTGCCAAACTAGCGATGCCGTCGTTTGCATGCAAGGGACCAGCATTGACAGACCCGGGTAAGGACATGATGTCGATCTTTGAAGGGGCTACGATGTTTCATGAGGACACGCCCATCGAAGGTCTGTAGTTCTGTTGCTGCCGTTGGTGGTGTGTGTCGTTGTTGTTTTCCGTCTATGAAAGTATACCAAAATCCGCTGACAATATCGGGGCTTTAAGGCGAAGGTTCTTATTCTCCTCTTACTACTGGATTGCATTACTTACAACCATCATGACGGGTCATGATGGACGCCCTGACGAAGAGACCTCGCTGCTCCAAACTAGGTCCAGGACACCCTTACCATGGAGTCAAATAAATCTCGTCCTCCTTGCGATGGTCTCGGAA
The DNA here is from genome assembly GCA_038094615.1 of Heimioporus aff. retisporus. Taxonomy (NCBI): domain Eukaryota; kingdom Fungi; phylum Basidiomycota; class Agaricomycetes; order Boletales; family Boletaceae; genus Heimioporus; species Heimioporus aff. retisporus. The sequence continues at coordinate 6,759 of JBBPUI010000158.1, read as the reverse complement.
CCACTTTCATCTGCGTACATTTTTCCCTTCATTAACCAGGTGTGCAAAATTCCGTCACGGAGCTACCCAGCCTGATTGTGTTCACAAAGCTCGTTGGAGAACTCGGTATCACAGGAGGAGACGATCGCAAGATCGGTTATTATGCTGGCCTCATTGTAAGCGCGCGATCCATACCTTGAGATTCCTCGCTATTCACCTTTGGATAGGAATCCCTCTTTTTCGTCGCACAAGCATTGACCGCATGGCAATGGAGTCGGTTGTCCGATTTCGTCGGCCGGCGGCCCATCATTTTAACTGGTTTACTCGGGCTCAGTGCCTCCAATATTGCCTTTGGCTTATCACGGACGTTACCCACGCTCGTCATCAGGTAAGAAGAGGCTGCATCGGTTTTCCGAAGATGCGTTGATAGAGTATCTCAGTCGGTGTGCTACCGGCATGCTCAACGGAAACGTTGGTGTGATGAAAAGCATACTGGGTGATATCACGGACAATACAAATATGGCGCAAGTCTTTGCCATTATTCCCGTCATTTTCAGTAGTGGAATCACCATTGCGTATGTCTCGGCGTTTACGGCAAGTTTCTCGGGCTTACGGCGTCTCGCAGTCCGTCATACGGTGGTGCACTTGCAAAGCCACAAGAGCAATGGCCTTATGTATTTCGAGGCCAATTCTGGAAAATATATCCATACTTTCTCCCATCACTCGTATCTGGATGCTTCACATTGTTCACGTTCTTGGTTTGTGCAACATTCATGAAGGAGGTGCGTCATTGGGTACTTTAAAGCAGCTCCGGATCCGAATCATTCGCTCTTAACTTCTAGTCCTTGCCATCGATGACAGACACAAAACCTCAGTCGGAAGGACCCCAAGTCGAGGAGTCTCATGATACCCCACCCATAAATGACGTACGACCAGTCCCGATGCTGACACTCCTAGGAACGTATTCCGTGATGTTACCTATCGCCAACTATGGAATATTGGCACTCGTGGAAGTTGGCTTCATTGCCCTTTTGCCCTTGTTTTGCTCGTCACCTATTGCCATGGGTGGCTTAGGATTACCCCCATCTACCATCGGCCTATACCTGGGAATATTCGGGTGTATGAATGGCATTGTACAAGCACTCGTCCTCCGAAGGATTATCGAATGGGTCGGTCCCAAAAGATTATTTTCCTGGGTTGTCCTGTGGCTTTATCCTCGGATCCTCATTTTCCCGATCATGAGTTTTATCGTATCAGTACAGGGGGGAGTTGGACCTACTATCTGGCTCCTTCTCATTCTCCAATTGGTTTTCACAGTGGTCATCAATATGGCCACTAGTACGTACCATCCAACCCGGCTGGTTTATGTGACTGACGGCGACCTGACCTTTGCTATCTAGGTACCATCAACATACTTGTCACGAGAGCAGCCCCTAACAAACAAACGCTCGGCACAACGAATGGGTTGTGTCAGAGTGTTACGGCGATTGCACGTGCTATCAGCCCTGCGCTGATCACCTCGATGTTCGCTGTTTCCAAGGAGTACAATATCTTGGGTGGCAACCTAGTGTACGTCATCCTATTCATACTAGTGACTACTTTGGTTCTCCTGTCACGACGACTGCCCAATTGAAGCACTTCGCGATGACCGTGTCTGTTGGGAAACAGAATTGCCGCCTTGAAATTCTCTTACGGAAGGAATTAAGTGGCGTTACCATCACATCAAATATACCGCCAAATTGGCGAGGCATTTGCAAATTGTACGCCCAAAGTCAGAAATGTACCGAGAGACCCTTGTAGACACAGACACCCCCAGTGACCTAATCCCTGCACCTGGGGTTGAGCCTCAGTGGAATATTAGCACAACCAATGGTGTACAATGTAGGCTCGTTGAATATACTTGGCGACGTCCGGTTAGATGGGTTCAACGCCAATAATCATTTGCAGCTTAGCTTCTTTCTTCCATCACTTTCTAAAAGGACCGTTTGATATCTGGCTGGGCGGTCGAGCCTGCCGCAAAGTACTGCCAATTCGTGCTTCTTGTGCAGTAAGACATGATGACAAATCATCAATCGATAACATTCGGAGGTTCAATCGTACGGGTTTTTCACTAGTCGGTGACAATCGTAGTCATGCTGACTCACTTGATTGCTGCTTCGTAAATTCAGAACTTTAGCCGAAAAATGAACCCGAGCGCCCTTAAAGAGGCTTGTTCCCTCCCTTTGAATCAAAGACTTCCTGCTTGCTAAAAACAATGGCTGACCGCGCCAGACATCTGGATGAAGAAACACCGCTGCTTCAAGCGAGGCCCAAGACACCTTTACCGTGGGGCCAAATAAACCTGATCTTCCTAGCCTTGGTTTCGGAGCCCATTTCGTCCGGGTACATTTTCCCTTTTATCAACCAGGTCTGTCATCGTTTCTTTACACGAGAAGTCCGGCCGTATATGCCTGACGTTTTATTGGCCCGTCTCTAGCTTATTAGGGAGCTCGGTATCACTGGAGGTGATGATCGGAAGATTGGCTATTATGCCGGTCTGATCGTGGGCACTCAGTCGTCATTCAGAGACCCTTGGCAACTCACTTTTGCATAGGAATCTCTCTTTTTCATCACACAGGCAATGACCGCATGGCAATGGAGCCGGTTGTCTGATTTTGTTGGTCGCCGGCCCATAATTTTGATTGGCCTGCTCGGCCTTAGTGTGTCCAACTTTGCCTTTGGCTTGTCACGGACGTTGAACATGCTGATCATCAGGTAAGCGGATTGACTCAGTCGACGAAATATATGTTGAAATAATTTAGTCGATGTATCGCCGGGTTTCTCAACGGCAACGTCGGCGTGATGAAGAGCATAATAGGCGACATCACCGACCAGACTAACATGGGACAAGTCTTTGCCTTGTTACCCGTCATTTTTAGTACCGGGATTACCATCGCGTGCGTTTTGTGCGGTTGAGATGAAGATGAATTTTGGGAGCTCACAATGTCGCAGTCCGCTATACGGTGGTGCACTCGTGAAGCCGCAAGAGCAGTGGCCACATATATTCTATGGCCAATTCTGGAAGTCATATCCATATTTCCTCCCGTCGCTCGTATCAGGATGCTTCACACTGTTCACGTTCGTGGTGTGTGCGGTATTCATGAAGGAGGTAGGCACGGAGCACTTCAAAGCGACTAATTCTGATTCGCGCATTCTTGATTTGCAGTCGCTGCCATCCAAGACGACCTCAAAGTCGCAGTTGGAGAGGTCTACGGTTGGGGACTCTCATAACAACATACTAGCGGACAACGAACAATCGGTTCCAATGCTTACCCTCCTCAGAACGGCTTCTGTGATGTTACCTATTGCGAACTATGGATTGATGTCACTCATAGACATTGGCATCTTTGCCCTTCTGCCCTTGTTTTGCTCGTCGCCGATTGAAATTGGTGGCTTGGGACTACCTCCGTCCATCATCGGTACCTACCTGGCAGTGTTCGGGCTGGTGAACGGCATTGTACAAGCAATCTTTGCCCCAATGCTTATCGAGCGGTTCGGTCCCAAAAGACTGTTTTCTCTGAGCATCTTATGGTTTTATCCGCGACTCCTTGTTTTCCCGATCATGAACACTATCATTATAGTGCAGGGGAAGGTCGGAACTATAATCTGGATCCTTCTCTTACTGCAACTTACTTTCATGGTACTCATGAGCCTGTCGTTTAGTGCGTTCATCAGACAGTCTCCGAAGACCGATGACATAACCTTCGTTGCCACAGGTGTCATCAACATAATCGTCACGAGGGCGTCCCCCAACAAACAAACGCTCGGTGCAACGAACGGCCTGTGTCAAAGTCTGACGGCGATGTCGCGTGCCGTTGGTCCTGGAATGGCGACCTCGCTGTTTGCCGTTTCCAAGGAGTACAATATCCTCGGCGGCAATTTGGTGTATATCATCCTGCTCATGCTTACCACCTTTCTGGTTTTCATGTCGCATCGTTTGTAATGATTGTCGGGTGACGCTACTAAAACAGATCTATTCCTATGGACAGTATTATGCTCGATTCCATAGAAGTTGGCATATTCCTTAGCAGTGCGGTTATACTTGAAGGCTACACAAACTTGTGCAAAAAAGATGGACACATATAACTGATAGAGTTAACCACCTCTCGCGACCCCTTCAAGCTCGTGCGGATGGTGCTGGATGAGCTTAGATTTTGTGGTGACCACACGACACAAATGCACATGCGTTCAAAAGACCTGACCACCCCAAATTGTCGCAAACTGGTGGTGCGTGCACAGGAAGTACCGGATCTTGCGTTTTTCATGCCGCTGGAAAATCTCGACTATCTGCATGCTGGTGGTTCTAGGGACGGATAACGATGATCGAATGTACAACTACACGCCAGTATCACTACAATTACATATTCTCATCCTTCGATTCGAGTAAAGTCGTTATTCCTCATCTTTCAACTCTGGCAAGCGCCGTGATAGCAAAACCAGAATGGTGACGAGCATCGCCAGAATGACATACACCAAGTTGCCTCCTATGACGTTGTACTCCTTGGAAATGGCGAACAACGAGGTAGTCATTGCTGGTCCGATGGCGCGCATGCCTGCCGCCAAACTCTGACTCAGCCCGTTCGTCGTGCCCAGTGACTGTTTATTAGGGGCTGCTCTCGTGACCAATATATTGATGACACCTGCATGGCAAAGGCAACATTGTCAAGATTCCTAGCCTGACGGAAAGTTAAATTCAACACACTGTAAGACATCTCTGCGAGGATCATGAAGAGAAGCTGCAGGACAAGGAGCACCCAGATTATAGGTCCGATTTTTCCTTGTGCTACGACGACGGCACTCATGATCGGAAGAGTGACTAATGGCGAATAAAACCATAGGACGGCCCAACAAAACAGTTTTTTGGGTCCGATCCACTCCACAATCCTTGGGACGAGCAGCGCCTGTACAACGCCGGCCACCATTCCACGTATTGCCAAGTATGTGCCGATGATAGATGGGGGGAAACCCAGGCAACCAATTTCAAAGGGTGACGAAAAAAACAGGGGTAACAGAATAGTAATGCTGATGTGCACAAGCGCCAACGCTCCAAAGTTGGCGATGGGTATCATCACGGAAGCCGTTTTGATAAGAGCCAACGTTGGGATCGGCTGTGCCTCGTTTGTGGATGAGTCATCCCGATAATTGTCGACCGTGTGCCTCTTCGACTGAGGTCCCGTTTTCGAAGGTAATGACTGACAATAAAGATGCGTGACTTTTAGGTGCTTTGAAGCATTGAGATTTCGTACCTCCTTCAGGAATATCGCACAAGTCAAGAACGAGAACAGCGTGAAGCAGCCGGATACGAGCGACGGGAGGAAATATGGATACGTTGCCCAGAATTGACCACGAAATATATCGGGCCATATCTCTTGTGGCTTTACAAGAGCACCACCATATAGCGGACTGGAAGGTGTCGTGAGCATCCTTACACCGTCAAGCACGTCAGACGCACGCGATGGCAGTTCCAGTACAAAAAATGACTGGCACGATGGCAAAAACTCGAGCCAGATTGCTGTGATCGGTGATATCACCTACTACACTCTTCATCACTCCCACGTTACCATTCAACACGCCCGCGATACAACGGCTGCGACATTCAGCCAGCCCTCGTACAGCCATTTCGTTCCCTTACCTGATGATCAGCGTGCCAAGGGTCCGCGATAGACCAAAGGCAAAGTTGGATACGCTGAGGCCGAGCAGACCGAGCAAAACAATGGGCCTCCGACCAACGAAATCAGATAATCGGCTCCATTTCCAAGTAGTCAGTGCCTGTGCGACAAAAAAGAGGGATTCCTGGGCGAGTATGAGTAACCAATAAAAGTGAGATACGGGCTGTGTACGTACGATGAGACCTGCATAGTAACCAATCTTGCGAACGTCTCCTCCTGTGATGTCCAGTTCACCAATGAGCTTGTGAGCGCAAAAATGCCAAATAAAATTAATTGAAAGTCAGGTCATAGGTTCTCTTTGAGAAAGGAAAAAAGGACCTGATTGATGAAAGGAAATATGTATGCGGATGAGATTGGCTCTGCAACTAGGGCAAGAAAGACAAGATTTATTTGACCCCAGGGTAAAGGTGTCTTTGGCCTTGCCCTTGACGGGAGAAGCGGTGTTTCTTCGTCAGGTCTGGCATCGTCCATCATGGAGTTGTCCATCGAACTTGATGGGCGCAGAAAACAGCAGTATCGTTATGTTATCTCCGATGACATAATTAGGCGATTCAAGTTTGCTGACAAGATGCATGGCGACAGCGCATCTCACATATCGAGCGGGCACGTTAATTAGGCCCCGATCACTTCTTCGGGCATCGCTGCCAATGTCTGCCCTTCATAACATATCCGATGAAAACACTACATTCGCAGGGCAGGACATTTCGCCAAGGCTGGTTGAATGGAAATGATCGTCTGACCGACGCAACTGGGCATGTGCTGCTGTCTGTGGCAGCGACAGCAGCGGCATTATGCAGAAAAATTCACCGCCGGGGCTGACTAGTGATTGACGGCGTGCATAAGGCGGGCTGGGGTTTGCATCGCTGGCAAGCATCGAATTTTGGCGAAAATGTGGGTACGCACAGATGCGTTCTCTTCGGCTATGTTGGATGCTGAAGTGACGCTCGGAACGTGCTACCAAAAGTACAAGATCCGAGGACACTATCAACAGTGTGCACATGGACAGGCACCAGCTGTGCACGGGCTACCAGAACGCCAAGTCACTGACAACTGTGACAACCCTTGGGAATGC
>JBBPUI010000157.1:0-33035 GCA_038094615.1 Heimioporus aff. retisporus | reverse complement strand
ATGTCGATGAGCATCCCCAAACTCTTTGGAGGATGCGAGGGTAACTGGCGATACTTTCGGACCGGTCCCTGCGATAAGTCCTTCTTCTGGAGTATCAGCGATCCACGCAGCGATTGGGGTAAAACAGTAGCGCAGATTCCCCACAGGATCGCTCATCATGATCCCAACACGAGCGGCTGTCTTGAGGGGAGCCAAGACGATGTTAAGCGATTGATGTACCAGTCGATCTTGAAGCAGACCGCGAATGCGAGGAATCTTGTGTGTAAATTTCGCAATGGGGAGCAGAGCGAGTAGAAGATATGCGTGGAGGGACGTTTTGCTGTGAATATGAGCATCGATGTTGGCGAGGCTGATTAAGAGAGGATACGCCATGTGATTGCCGCTCATGACGGAGATATTTGTCTTGTCGGACACTAACACAACTCCAAGCAAGGTAGCGTCTCGGGGCAATCCCTCCTGATAATTATGAGCGCGAGTGTATCAATATGTGAACATCGTCTCACCTGTATCTTCCAAGCACGATCACCACTGAGCCACTCGTCGTAGATACAACAAATCTTCGCAGCGCTCGTCCAGACTTTCTTCGGAACAAATGAAATGTGTTGCTCGAACTTTGGATGGCTGAGGAGTGCTTGCAAACAGTCAATAGGATCGCGGTAGAAGAGATGGACTGGGCATTTGATGGGCTCACAAGGTTTTATCGTCTCACATACCCATTTGGGGCCACCGGGGAGGATTTCTGCGCGACACCGAAGCTCTTTAGCGGTACGGAAGGAGAGAGGGATGTTTCTAATCTGTTGTGAGTCCGTCATAGCGTAGCACGTGAAGAAAGGTATGCACAATGTCGAGAGAGAGGAAGCTATTGATCGCCTCCATGCTAAGACGAGACCGTAAGATCCAAGACGTAAGATCCCATTCCTCCTTTGATGCCCACGGAAAGTAGAGGTTTTCCCATCGCTCCCGGGCATATTGGTCTTCCCAAAAATCGCACATGAAGGTTGAACCGCCAGGGTACATTGTCGCACATCCGTCAAACATCTCCACGTATGGAGCTTGCTCTGTTGCAACGTCAATCGCAAGTGAATCGACAGGAGGGCAGGACTCACCATCAATCATCTCAATGTCTTCGTCGTATGGAGGCAGCCGTTCATTGATACCAGGCATGTCATGCCTTGAGTGGTGGTCAGAACCTGCAGGGGGAGGATGGTCATTGGGTGGGGGGACAAAAGGTGGGTCCATTCGAGAATCGTCGTCGGACGATGGGGAAGCATGCTCGAAAAGAGGCTTCCCGAAGCACAGTCCCCATGGTTGGTTGAGATGCTGGAGAACGTTGGTTACACCACCAAACTTCCTCCCACAGTGAGGACACCTAAGAGTCTTGGGTTTGCGCCTTGGTTGCGCTCGGGGCATGAGTATGACAAGGAGGAGATATAGGGTTTAGGGAAAACCGACAGCTGTTAGACGGGACTAGTTATTTACGTATCACTGTAGGTTATTAGTAACTAGGTACCTCGTGATTCTGATGGCAGGAATCATTAGTACGTACCTCATAACGCCTCGTGCTCTGATCTTTACGAAGTTTGAATGAGTCCCAATTTCTCCCACGCACATCGCCTTCACAATTCGACTCACCTGCCATACCACAACCTATGTCGCCGTCCATTTCTCCATTCGATGTTGCCGGATCTCAGACCAGCAACAAGCTCGCAAAGCGGCGCAGGCTGGACGAGCTGGACAGGGGCTCACACTCAGCATACCCTGAGCCATATGTGGTCCAGTCACAGCATTTATTCACTACTCGCGGCGAGTACGGCGCGCGAGGGGTCGCGCCAGTGAGAGGCAAAGTTCCACCTGAGACAATTGGAGTATGAGCGAGTCATCATTTATCTAAGTGCATATCTGATTTCTTACAATTGCTAGCTCGAGAAGCCGCCCATTTGGCACCATGCTTCCTCCCCGAAAAGCAACCAAGAGGCTTATCTGCTTCTTGAGGCTGCAAATAGCGATCGCATCATATCCTCGCTCAAGAAAGATCTCGCCTTCGAGATGGTTCACCGCAATATAATCGCATTACAACTCAACCAACTTACGCTCGAGAAGGCGGAGGAAGATTTAAACGAGGCAGACGAACATATCGGATACGTTCGCCTTTCGATTCGAGAGAGTGGATGTTCTGTTGCATCCGAATATGCGATGCGAGAGTTTGACGTGCTCCAATGTCACAGGCGTCGCAGGCAGCAGCAACCATCGTCCGGTACGTTCGTTACTTCTTGTACCATTTTACTTAACGCTTCTCCACACTCAGGTTCGAATTCCCCACTGCTAGACGTCATCTTAGACTAAAATAGCAGTTGTGCTCATATGATTAGTACATACTATGTAAAATAAGCATACTACAACTTGTCCTGCTCTGGCAGCCGGATGTATTAGATGGCGAGTCTGGAGGGAACCGGCAGCTTTGACAGGTTGAGTAATTTACTTACGTGCTAAGAGTGCCAAGACAATGCTGAAACAATAAGTTAAGCGAGCTCCCCTGACTGGGATAGCCTGGGCCGGAGTTTCCGAAACTGGGTGCTCGGCTACCTGTCCCATGGAACTGGAAACTCGGCTAATGCACAAGGCTGGTTTGCTGATGCAGTCCAAGCCATCCTCGACTTCATTTATCTTGCGCAATATCCTTGTCACACAGCGGCCACACTGAGACTACTTGAGAACTCTCGGGTACGATTCCATGCAAATAAACAGGTTTTCATCGACATCGGGGTACGGACTCATTTCATCTTGCCAAAGTTACACTCACTGCAACACTATGTCGAGATGATCCGACTCTTCAGCACCACAGACAACTACACGACAGAATATATGGAGCGCTTACACATCGACTTTGCCAAGGATGCATATCGTGCGACCAACCACAAGGACGAGTACTACCAAATGACATGGTGGCTTGAATGCCGTGAGAAGATCCAGTGGCACGGGAACTTTGTCAAATGGCGCAGAGTGGGGAATGTAAAGGTGCATGAGCGTGCCCCCCCAGACATGGAGTACCGTTGGTGTATCAAGATGACCAAACATCCATCCATCAAGAAGATATCTCTGGACCGTGTCACGCACGAATACAAGGCCCCATATTTCAGGGCAGCCCTCTGCCGGTTTATAGTACGGATGAATCAGCCCCACTTAACTGTCACTCAGCTGGAACGAGCAGCCTCTGCTGTGATCCTACCATGCAGCTCGGTCTCAGTCTATCACAAGATCAAATTTCATTCAATTGATGCGCTGGCTCAGGAAGATGTGTCCTCTACTGTTGATGCCATCCATTGTCGGCCGGAACGGACTGATCGGAAGCAACGAATTATCCCTGGGCGGTTCGATACAGCCCTCATTCAAGTAGATTCTGAGTCAAACAGACACCCTACTGGGGTCAAAGGTGAGCCCGACCTACACTTTTACAAGGACTCGGGTGCTTATTTGGTACATGCAGGGTGCCGTGTTGCACAAGTGCAGGTGGCATTTACTTCAGGCCATACAGTCACTTTGATGCATAGGAAGGGAAGAATTGTCGTAGAATATTGATGCAATTTTACGAGGGTCACTGTTGATGCATGATCAGACATTCAAGTGTGTTAGGGCGACAGGCTGATGCATAAATGATGCATGATTGAGATTCACAAGTGGGCCATGGTTGCAGAGTGATGCATGGATGATGCATTATCGAGATTCATGAGTGTGCCATGGTTGCAAGGTAATGCACAAATGATGCATGCGCTTTCACATTCAAGTTGATGCATGATACAGCAATCTGATGCATTAATGGCCTCCCATTTAATACACACGCTGATGCATAACTCTTCCTCGCCTCACTTTGCGTACTGATGCATCAACCAGGCCTCCTTTTGATCCCCCTAAAAATACACAGTTCTACAGTTCTAATGCATTATTCAAGCCCCTTTTTGCTCACTCGCCTGCTGCTGCGTAATGCATTACATTGCTTACCAATTCTGATGCATCAGGATACTATGGAATCACTCGGGCTCATTCTAATAATGCTTTTTTGCAATCCTGTCACTAATCCCTCACTTCCTTGCAATTCGGACAATTTCTAGTGTGAGTCAAGTTGACATTGTGTACTCAGAGGTTGCCCCCTTATTTTCTGGGTTAATCTTGTGTTGTTCCTGCTGTAATGTGGACCAGATTAGATTTCTCGAATCTTAACTTCACCTGAGTGATGCATTGATTCGGTGATGCATTGTAACATCATCGGTCTTCCACCCCAAAATGGAGATGTATCAAACAATCCGGTGTTGTCTCCAATCGGAGGCCCTCCTTCATTTGCTGTGTGAATCCGGCACAAGTGATGCATCTCTCAATCGCCAGCTTATCATTTTCCTATTCCTCCATTGGCTAACATGAGTGATGCATTAATTGTCTGATAATGCATCATTCGCAGCCGCTGAGTGATCCTCCTCACTGTCCCATTCCTCCTCGTTTTCCTATCGCCAGCTTATCACTTTCTTATTCCTCCACCGGCTAACACTGTGATGGGTGATGCATCATGTGGGTTTACTTGGCATTTTCTCTGGCCCAATCATGGTGCGTACCATTCATTTGCTTTCAATGTTCTAGGATTCTCCCGCTCTCGTTGGCTATGTGGATCCGGTACAGGTGATGTATTACTCAATTGATCACCGCCACCGCATCAACGAAGGTGTCGATAACGAATCCCTCCCTCATTGGTTATGTGAATCCAGCAAAGGTGATGCATCACCCAACAACGACACTGTTGCCACGGTGGGAAAACTGTCCTCGTACCACTACCACCACGCCATCGGCATGCCAATCGCGTCAAAGAAGATGGCAATGACGGGTTCCTCCCCTATTGACTATGCAAACCCGGCATGGGTAATGGAGACGTCACTTAATGACGATGACGCTGCTGCCACGGTGGAAAAACCGCCCCCGCACCACCACCATGTAATCACATCAAAGATAACGACGACGGGCTTAAATTTGTATGGTATGTATTATTCATTGGGTTCCGGGAGTTCCCTCTCGCTGGCTAGTATGGAAAACCCATGCAGGTGATACATGGCTCGACGACGACGATGCTACTGCCACAGTGGAAAAATCGCCCCCACGCCACCACCACCACCGCACGATTGCATCAAAGATGACGACGGGCTCGAATTCACAGAGTGCGTACTATCCGTTAACTTCCATGTTCCAGGATTTCCATCTCATTGGCTAGTATGCAAACCTGGCACAAGCGATCGACAAAGGTGCTACTACCATAGTGAAAAAAGCACCCCCACACCACCACCAACCGCACAATCGCATCAAGGGCGATGTCGATGGGCTCCAATTCACATGGAGTGTTCTAATCATTTACTCGTGTATCCCAGGACTTCCTCGCTCAACAATGACGCAGCCGCCACAGTGGAAAAACTGCCCCCACCGCACCACCACCATTCAGTTGCGTCAAAGAAGAAGACAGCAATGAGCTCCAGTGACCATGACGTCGACGATATCGTTGCCGTGTGGAAAACCCCGTCCCTGTACCACTCACCGCTATACTCGCCATCAGTACACCGATGGCGATGATCGCCAGTCCCCCCACCGGCATAGTAACTTAGTAGTACTAAAGTTGTACTTAGAATTCACACATGAATTTCAAGCAAGATCTCACTCGACACATGTATAATCATAGACACACAAAATATTAACAAAAAATAACTTCAATAATAAATGACCAGTGGCAAATCAGTTCGCTTTTTTCCTTCACATGGTATGGGAGGTTAGTACCACATAAGGAGCCTGAATGCACAAAACTTACTTCTTCTTTGCTCCCTCGGAAGTCTCCGCTGATCGCTTGCCTTTTTTTGTACCGGGCGGCGCCTGTTGGTTGTCGATGCCCTGGCAATTTCCATTTTGAGCAAAGGTCGGTTGATTCGTTCCAATCGCATCTGCTATCGCATTGCGTTTGGACTGGACAGGGACGCGCTTAGATACGCGAGCCCCAGATGGCGTAGGGCCATGAGGCTGTCGTTCGGCGACAGGTACTTGCGATGTGTGCAAAGTAGTTATGTCAGTGGCAGCGGCTGGAGGCTGTGACTGTGATGGCACTAGTGCGGCGTCCGCGGCCGCCACAGTGGACGCAACAGGCTGCTGGTCCGGAAGCGCATCTTTTTTTTGCCTGATCTTCGGCTTCGGACGAGGGTTTGTAGTCGGCTTCTCCAATAGAACCCCATGCTGTACAGACGAATTGGAAGCTTGAGCGGGTGGCGGCGGTGCTGTTGTCTGTTTTGTGGACTGGCGCTTCGGAGGAAGTACCCTAATACGCTTGGCTCCAGTCTGCGAGCAAGACCCGACAGTTGCTGTCTGGGGAAGAGTTCCCATTGACTGTTCTGCGGGTGGCGACGGGGGAAGGGCGGCCGGAAGGCGGGGTCGGACCGGACTAGGGTTGTTTGGAATGGGAGGGAGCGGAAGGAAATCGGTATCAGGATTACCATTTACATCCCCGAATTGCGTGGAGCGGATGCCAGAGAGCGGCGGAGGTGCGAACGAGTCTAGCCCGATCCCGGAGAAGTCCCATCCATGTCCCGAAAGTTCGGCCGTAATGTCGCTCATGGCAGCAGAGAATGATGTGCCATCGACGGAACCATCGTAACCGAATGCGCCTGAGCCGCTCCCCGAAGCGAATGATGGGACTGACTGCTCTGGGGTCGATTGGGGTACATGGGATCCGAGGATGCCACTGACCATCTCAGAGCCGACGTTGATTCCAAAATTAAGCTGCATAAATGTTCAATGGACGAACGGAAGCAAGCGGGAGACAAACCTGTGACTGCGGCTGTGTTGATGCATTAAATTGAATCGTCGATTGATTTGAGGGAGGTGGTGCGGCAATGCTCGATGGAACCCAAGTCCCGTATGATGCATCACCTGAAAACTACGAAAGGGGTCACATGTCGTGTTCGAGAATGAAAAACAAGTCATCAAGCTTACCTGCAACCGGTCTCCTGCAGCGATGGCTGCTCCATACCCCTCGTCCCCCTTCTGTATTTCATCACCTTCAACATTATCGCTGCTATCTTCGTGCCCAGAGATCTCGGTAGTCGCGCCACCACCATCGTCGTCCTCATCCGCCGCTAGGACCCCTGACTCTCCTTCGCTCGTAATAGCCACATCTTCCTGGACATCAACACCGTCATCCTCAGCGCTACATGTTGTAGGATCGCGGGAATCGGGAGCTACCGTGCACCGTCAATGGAGGGAAACAGCGGTAAGGAAGAAGCTCACGGAACACAGCGCTGGAAAATTGCTGAAATGCGACATTCATAGCATGGTTCTCTTTAGGAAAAAGTTCCGGGAATGTATGTCCTTCTGGAGTCGTATCGGGGTGGCAGCTGCAGCGATTGCAATTTATGATAAGCTTTAAACACTACCAAACAAATGATGTAGAGTACTCACGAAATTGAGGAAATATCCCAGTTTCTAGATGGGTCCGGGCCAGCACAAAAAAACGAAACAGAATATCGGGTGCGGCATTTGATTAGCTTGGCAACCCTTGTGAGCATATAAGGGAGGTCTTCAATGGCGCTACAAAATAAATGTGAGTCAAAGTTGAAAGTACTTCCCCCCAGAAGGCGATGCTTACCGTCTTATTTCTATGGGGTCCGTCTCTACCTCTTCATCCGGGTCGCATGTGGGCTTATGAGCCCTTTCCTGCATCTCGTACATGAGGTTGACTTTTTCCTTGATTTCGTCCTCCTCCAACTCCAGCAATCCCTGAGCGTATTTCCGGACCGCGTTCAGATTATTCCCGAAGGCCGGAATGACACCCGCTTGTTGGTCAGCCAGCATCTTTGGCTTGATTCGGTCCTCGTAGTGTTCGAGCATGTACAGCTCTATCGGCGTGCGAATGCGTGAGCCTTTGGGTGTGATCATTTTCTCGAGAACAGAAGTTTTCTTCCGTTGCAGGCGGTTGCTTCGTGACGCATTGACACGCCAACGAAACCACGTTTGTAATTTCTTCAAATAAAAACATGCGATTATAATGTGAGCGACTTGGATGACAGCGAGAGATCCCAACGACTCACCTTTTTACGCAAATCTACGGCTTCTCCTAGGGCTTTGTTTTGCTCTGCGGTGAGATCACCTTCAACGCCCAGGAACAAGACAGTCCTTTCAGGCCATCTGATGAACCACTCATGATAAACCTCAGACCAAAATCGGTGGTAAGATTTGTCGGCTGTACATTCCAAATACTTGGAGAGCCAGCCGGCTAGGAACTCGGCCTGTTCAGTCGTTGTCCAGGTCAAGGGGGCCATAATGATCGAAGGGTACGAGTTAGATGTCGAAAATCCTATAGATTTTTGAGGAGGATTGCGTTGACCTAACCAGCCATCCGGGTAAGCGTGTACAGTTTGGCAAGTGATAATAAGGAATCTAGCTGTACAAAATAGCGAGATGTTATTTCACAAAATGTCAGCGTCACAAATACCTTCGCGAAGTCCATGGACTCATGACAACAAGCGGCCGTTGTAACAAAGATCAAAGGCGCAGATCAGACAGGTGACAGAGGTAATGATTGATTTTAATGCATTAGCTGGGCATCAAGGATAAATAGCGTAATCGAGGAAGCTCACCTCCAATTGCAGTGTTTCTAAATCCACCTGATGTCCGGACCTTCGGCGATAAGCAACATTACGTTGGAACTCACCAAATGGGGGATGTCGAACACTACGGCCTACAGAAGGAGCGCGAGAGGCGTAGTCCAAACCATCGAGTGAGGAGATAATCTACACATCCAATTCAACAGGTCAGCGAGCAACATGCAAGTTAGTGAGAGTGTACCTAGGTAATTTTACCATGAGCATTCCCAGAGCCGTGGGGAAGTAATGACACATGTAGGTTTTGCATGGGGCGAAGCTGAAGCCAGAGCGTGGGTGACTTCAAGTTTGGGATTCGAGGCACGTTACTTATGTCGAAAAACAAACGAACATGCGGTGCAGTACACGATTGGCCCGGCAATCACTGGGTCCCTTGTTTCCGGGCCGGATAGCCCCTAACATATGATTTGTCTTCGTAGCATGTAGGCTCCCAAGGTATGTACGAGTCTATGAAGCTCTTAATGATCATTCGTGGTATAATCAATGTCCTAGTATACTTGAAGGGGTTTATAGGATCAATGCAGAGATAGTTAATTGGTATTAGCATAAATGATCGATGAGATACCAATACGATGAATGGGATGTTCTTAGAGCTTTCGTTACTCCAATGAATTATAATGACCCATTGGAAGTATTTTTGATCTTGTAGTTAATTTACAGTACACTGTAGCCGTTAAATAGTATGCGCAATGGATGACACTATTAAATCCAGGGGAGATATGTCATAGACAGTTTTAAATCTAGTATAAAACTGGTAAAATACATGCTGAAGCACAGCAATATTTCGAGTTGTGTGCGCCGATAACGGGTGAACATGTGCCAGGCACCAAGATTACATGTTGAGGTATTCATCGCAGATACTAGTCATACTACGGCGGATGTAAAATATCATGTAGATGTCACTATCACTCGCGTAAATGTAGTATAAAACTTGGAAGAAACTTCATATCCTAATATAGCCTTAAGTTGGCTGTTCAAGTGGACGTGCGTACTTTGTTGAATCGCCGTCAGCATGGGCAGGCCAAGACTATACCATACCACCGAAGAAAAGCTGCAAGCTAAGCGAATCTACTGGAAGACATACTATACGAAGTAAGTTGACTCAGATGTTTCTCAAGTACATTGCCTCATGTCTATAATTTTCCTCATCGTGTCCAGAAACCGTGAACGGATTAGTGTTCGTAACAAAAAAAAGTATCGGATGAAGGTCAGGTAGGGAGATCCTCGATTATATGTCTTACCAGCTCACCGGTTGTGTGATTCTAGCGTAGGCGACAAGGAAAGCGGGCAAAATGTGCCCGAGAACGTACTGGATCCTCTCTGTACCCTTTCCGAGTCGTCGACTACGACACCGATGGTACCAAGGTAAGTGGGATAACTTCTTGGCTGTATATTTAGACATTTGACAAGGGAAAGTGTACTATCAACGGATACACGAGATCGACGAGATATTCCTCTGAAGCCAGTAGCGACTTCACCACGCCGGTAAGCCTTGTGATCTCACAAACATTCAGAACAACTTAACATTCTTCTGCTTTGCTAACTAGGAAGCGTCTATCCTGCCGTCACTTGGAGACTAAGTTAATGGCATTCCTCAACAACTCCCTGGCCTCATTCCTCGACGGCTTTGTCACCAGCCACTTGCATTCTCCGAGCACTTCAAGATTTGTCGAGCAACTTACGCAGTCACTTGAAGCAATAGAAGAGCTCCGTAATCTTGCACGGTTGCTTCATGCACAAGTCTTGCAAAGGCACGGAGTGTGTGCACGATTGAACGTGGTCGAGACGACTAGTCGTAGGATCGCACAAGTCATTCACGCTGTCGAGGATTTGTTGCTGCACGTGCAGTACGAGGACTTGGATTACTTCATAGACGTTTATCGAAGTAGGCAGTTTTCGTACCAAACGGCGCCAGATGTAGTACCCCTTCCATAGATGTAGACATCTCATGATTCTTGTCAGGAGTCACCGTCACTGTGAGCAGATTCCTCTTTAAATTGTGCTATCAAATATAGTATTCACTTTCACTCTGGGTCGGATAGGAAGCCGCATGTTATGCATCTCATCGGGAGTCCCCAGCACCCGCACCACACATCGTGCGCACACGTGGTAGCATCGCTCACGATCGAGAATTCCAGTTGAAGCATAAAACAACGAGCACGATGGGAGGAACTGCATTACTCCCCCGACTGAACCTCTCCCATCCACTTTATCCCAAGTATGATACCACTCACAGCGTACGTTGCAAGTAAGTCTACCAGACATGTTTCGGCGTCTTATTATTTACTTCTTGCAGTCAATAGATGGCCCGATGAGCCGATTCACGTGATGCTCCTCCCGTTGCCAGTCAACGTCGACGTTGATGGCCATCCACCGGGTACTGTTATTATCAACAACACCGAAGACGTTCCCTTGTCCGCGGAATACCTGATTGGTAAGCACTGTCACTCTAGATTCCAATACAAGAATAAATCTTATTATTTTTTCTCTTTCAACAGAGCTCCTCGACGATGAAGATATCCGTCACGTTTATTTTGCGCACATCGAAACGGCAAGACACGCTCTCACCATACTCGCTAGGGTCGCTGTTATATCTGTCCTCGAGTTTACAGGTGATTTTCTTCTCCGAAATTGCGTCTAACATTTAATGCCTGAAATGCCTGAAGCAGACGAATGATCGATGTTCGCCAACGAATATTAATCTCATTTGTCCTAATGCAGTTTGCCTTAGTGTACTGAGAAATAAAATATCGTCGTAAAATTGGCTGTCATGCTGCGATGCCTTACAGCTTCTTCTGCTATGTCCACGTGACAGACAGGCAAATCCTAACTGCTTCGCTTGTGTTTGGTTCCCACCACTCGTGTCTCGTGTCCGGAATGCCAGATTAGGGGGATTCTTTGCCATCGGATTAGATGTCGGGGTTATGGAAGGGGGATGGCAAATCGTACGTAAAGAATGTTGCTCTGGGCCGATAACAAGACCGATATCTAATTTCAGCTCAGATCCAGATTGGGATATGCTTCTTTCCCAGTTGCCGACTGCCCACCTTCGAGCTTGGGTACAAACAACAGTAACTATCACCGTGGCGGCAGAAAAGGCTTAAAGCTGCGAGTGAGCATAAGGTGTGTACTTCCCGGAAGATGGCGCGTCAAGATATCCCCACTGTTAGGATAACCTTACCGAAGGGTCTTGTCCTAAACTCGCTCTCGTTTTCATACGATTACAACGTTGATTTTGCCGGTCCGATGGTAAGCTCATTTCTCATAGTTGATTATTTGTACTAAGACTTTGCACCATTACAGCGTTTTGAGTTGGATACGACTCCAACACCTGCCAACGCTCGCGAGAGGAGTGATGACGACTTGTACTTGATGTCCCACTCTGACTCCGAAAATAACAAGGGAGATTTGCACGGGATGGTGAGTAGTTTACTGCATACTGCGCACAGATCTTGACTAACGGAACTAGAGCGATCTTCCTAACATTCCGCGTTCAGGTATCATATATCGGCCTGGTCAAAGTCGGCCATCGGGCGCTGGAGTACGGCAATCAGCTGCACCTTACCTTCTCCCACCCCCGCCGGAGGATATGAGTGAGGGGAGGAAAGATGCCAGGTCTACTAGGGCATCGAAGCGTCAGAAGACAAAAACGTAGTACGATCAAATGTACGCTACATGTGTCATGCTTTATGACTCATTTTTTTGCCTCGGACACTCCGCGTGTACCAAACCTTCACGTGTCCGAGTCGTTGCATTCGCAACACGAGTTGCTTGTCCCCATCATCATGGATCCCCCAGCCGACTTGGATGGGGCACGATCTCGGTCCCAGCCAACCCTCGACAAGGTGATCCAGCGTAGCTTGCAAACCGCTCGAAAAGGCACCAAGAAGCCTCAAACAACTACATTTATTCCTGACCTCACATCGGGTGATCCCAAGGCAAGCGAGTTGGATGCCACGAAGACCGCTCGTGAAGCCCTCACTAGAATTTCTGAGCGTCGATTCAGAAACAATCAGAAGAACAACAAGTCGTTTACCATCCTCCATCGTGAAACCGCCGCCGTCACTAAGACACGAATTCATTCCACGTTTCAGGCTAGCAAACATGGCAACATCAGCCATAGCCGTCTCTTCATCCCCTTCGACCAATCTTTTTCGGATCCAGCTCTCAGCGAACCCGTCAACGCCATTCCTCCCACCACCAATCATGAGCGTGGGAATTATCTATTCGATGACTTGAACGACTTCACAGAGGGAGTCTATGATGACCATAACGGAAGGAGACGAACTGCTGCGGTTAGCTCTTTTTCTTTCTTTCTTTCTTGTATTGCGCGTTGACATCGCTAAATAGGAACACCCACTTTTGGTTTGGTTATCAGATCGCGACACATTCCTGGAGGAACTGATCCGTCTCGAGGGCCGAGGAGGAAGTACAGACGTTTGTCCCATCTGTGGTACCGATCAGCCGAGTATTCGGTGTACTGACTGTTTTGCTGGGGAGCCTCTCTGCACTGCTTGCGCTGTTAGCAGTCATGTGCGGAATCCGTTACATGTTGTGAAGGTAAGTCACTTGTCGGGGAAGTGGTTCATAAGGCTCAAGTCCAGGTTTTTGAACAGAGATGGAATGGGATCTCATTCGAGCCCACGACATTGCGGGAGCTTGGCCTTCGAGTGCAACTCGGTCATTTGCCGACAAAACCCTGCAATAACCCCGAACGTTGCCCCAGCGATCTATTTATTATTATTGACACCACAGGAATCCATTCGGTTGCCTTAGATTTCTGTAATTGCGAATCAGCAACGAGTCACTTCAAGCAACTCATGCGTATGGGCTTGTTTCCAGCAACAAGCTCACGACCACAAACCGCAGCGACATTCCGCGTACTAAAGCAGTTTCATCTGCTTTCTCTCGAGTCCAAGATATCGGCATACGAGTTTTACAATACTTTGTCCCGACTCGTCGACAATACTGGCCTGGTGGATATAAAGGTGGTTTTTCTGGTCGCCTTCTTTAGTTTTTTCTCAAAACCAACAGAATCGGTACGAGGCATTTCTAAGGATGACGCGGGAATGGCGTCATTTGAAGATGCTCAAACGTGCTGGGCGAGGGTATACAACTGGAGGCGTGGCGAGCACACGTGAAGGTGAATGTGCCGTGGTCTGCCCCGCGTGTCCCCATCCAGGTATCAATGTCCCACTCGATGTTGGTGACTCAGTCGCTTCCGGATCCGATCGAAGGTACGCGGCATGCCCTTAACTATGCAATAAGCTGATAAGACGTTCCTATACAGTTGGCTTCGTGCACTTTTCCTCGCAATCGATGCAAACTTCCGGTTGAAGCGCAAGAAAGTATCTACTGACACCGTCGACCCAAGCTTAAGCCAAGGTTGGGCATATTTCGTCGAGGAAACATCGTACAAGAAATATTTGGAAGTTGCTATCAACCGAGTCCAAGAGGTACTAGTAACGCATCGATTCCTCATCTATTTGTTCATTGACATACATTAGAAAAGTACGTGCTCGAGTCATCTTGCCGTCAACATGGCAGACACAGTTTCCCGCCATGGACTGGCAGCCACTGGTGTTGGAACGATCGACTGTGCACGTCACAACATGAAACTTCCAACAGGTGTAGGGGACCTACAGAAGGGCGAAAAGTATGTCGATCCATGGCTCGAACCAAACTTCATTAATGATGATTAGGTACGTCAACATGGACTACCTTCTGTTTTCAACTCTTCGCCACAACTCTGTCAACGCCTTAAATATTTCGTACGACATCGCCTGCCAATGGTCTAAAAACCTCTCGGCTCGGGTCCTCGATCTTCCCTCTTCATTGCAAACTCCGATTTGGGAAAAACAGGTAAATTTTCTTGTCCCAAAATTCCATTTGCCAGCACATATCACCAAGTGTCAAACATCATATTCATTCAATTTCACACCGGGCGTTGGACGTACGGACGGTGAGGCCCCTGAAAGAGGGTGGGCTAACATCAACCCTGTTGCATCAAGCACAAAAGAAATGGGACCTGGAGCAAGGCGTGACACATTGGATGATCATTTTGGTCATTCAAATTGGAAGAAGGTTACCAGTCTTCGTGCGTACATCAGGCTTTACTCTCGCTTCGCTGACAAATGGCCTGTAGGCCACAGCCTCCTTCAGAAACTAAAGACAGCGATTACTAAACGTACGGATCATTATGAGGCGCTGGTCGAACTGGAAAAGGGGCTGGTGGCTAGCCATTCAAGTAATCTGGCGAAGTGGAGGGCCGAAATTGAAGAGTGGGAGCAAGATCGTACGAAGGCAAATCCGTATGAGCGCCAAGGAAATAGTAAGTATTTATCTTTTGTGTCGTCCTTGGTTCACATGGACGATGTAGCCATGACAATGGCTACCGTTCGGCTTCAGCTTGCGAGAGAAGAGGCCGAGGACATGCAGCAGGGACACGCCTTCCTACACGACATTTGTTCACCCAGTACGCTCATTAGCACAGGGCTAGAACTTGAGGAGCAACAGTAAGCCTTTATTTGCTCAAGGCATCGTTCTTATATTACTTTTAGGCGACGCTTGAAGCGGGATATAGCTAGGTTGAATGGTCATAGCACAGATAATCAAAGCGCAAACATACTCCTGCACACAAATGCCCTTCAGCGCCGTATCGACAGCTGGGTCAAAATGCAGTATCTTTTCCTCCCCTTTTTGGCTGCTGAACGGTTAAAAGAAACCAGGGACGTAGACAAGATCAATCCACCCGAGTTGTACAAGCTATGGCTACCCTCTGAAATCGACCACGCTCTTCCCTGCAACAAACGTTTACAACGGATCGAATGGAAATTACGCTATGCTCAGGCGGTGGAAGCTCTGAACACCCTTAGGTCCAACCTTCGTGCCCAGAGCTGCATCCTCAAGTTCAAAGATCGCAACTTGCGTGGGCAAGGGGCAAATACAAGAGCTAGGAATATTCTCAAGGGAGTAGAAGCAAGAATTGATGCTGCTGCAAACAGGTTAGTGCGTAACGTACTAGATCAGAACTTGGTAACATGATCCAGATAGGTACGATGATGCCCACAAAGCGCTGAGTAAATTAGCGCCGGTGCTTCAAGAAAATAGCATGTGGCAGACCGCTCTCAGACCACTCAATCGGGCAGATATCCGTGCGATGTCAGACCTCGTCTGGGGTGAAACTGAAGGGACCAGGAAACTATCCTGGATATGGTGCACGGGTGGAGCAGTTGAAGGTGCAGATCAGGGGATGTTAGAAGGTTAGTTTCTCAGGTCCTCGCCATCATCCATTCCCGTGTATTGTTGATGTACCCTCTAGACATGCGAATTGAATGGTGCAAGGCTAGAGCCCGTGCCTTACGATGGTCAGAAGAAGTCGATCTCTTGATGGAGGAGATGCGCAGGACCCGGGAGTTTTTTGAATGGGATGTGCGTCGCTGGGAAGAAAAAATGACATTCGTATCAGCTGATGTGGTCGCTACTGAGGGTTATCGCGCATATGCTCATCGACAGGCCACACTCAGGAATTCTTTTGCAGAGAGCTGTCGTGATGCTTGGGCATCGGTGATGGAGCTAGCGAGGCGATCAAATGGCCAGACTGTAGGTGACGAGACTAATGTTTCAACGTAGCCGTAGCTTTGTGTACAGTTATTATGATGGAATTTAGACACATGCATCATGCATCAGCCGACATTGCTACCCATTGCCAGTACATAATGCAGTGCCAACACTTCATGCATCAGGCAGAATGACAGCTGTACACCGGATGGTTGGCGAAGGTTATGCATCACTCGCTGCCCTATTTCGTCACATGGGCTCACTGGAGAGTCGGTGATGCATCACTTCAGACTAAGTCTAAATTCCGAATCATGCATCAGACGAGGACGTGCGCTTGAGAATACGAAACGGGACTTCACGCATCACGTGCAGGTATGCACGAGAACGCAGTGCACAGGATGAACTTCATGCATCAGACAAGTGTCACGCGAGAACGAGGAACGGACTCTCATGCATCAGCTAGGATGACACACGTGAGAATGGGGAACAGAGTCTCATGCATCAGATAGGACAACGGTGGGAGTCAAGAATATACAGGACCTCATGCATCAGACATGATGAGGACGGGAGAGTATGCGGGACGGACTTCATGCATCAGATAAGTGTCACGCGGGAATGGGGAACGAATACAATACGGACTCATGCATCAGCTAGGATGACGCACATGAGAATGGGGAACGGAGTCTCATGCATCAGATAGGACAACGGCGGGAGTCAAGAATATACAGGACCTCATGCATCAGACATGATGAGGACGGGACAGTACGTGGGACGGACTTCATGCATCAGATAAGTGTCGCGCGGGAATGGGGAACGAATACAATACAGGACCTCATGCATCAGATATGATGATGATGGGACAGTGAGTATACTAGTAATGCATTACGAGTTGTGTGGTGGGAGGCCAACGAGGATTAGCGATATTTTGCATCAAATGGCGACGGAGATCTCAGTAGACAATGCATCAAACTGTCGGGGAGTGGTGTTTACTTTGCCAGAGATCGCACGTTCGCTATTCACGCAAGGTTTCAATCTTGACACACACCTGGCATATGTGGAATGGTTCTCACCATTTACGAACCCAGATCAATGTCATGGGCTGTATAAAATCTCCCGTTCATACCTCAATGGTGATCGGCTTTGTAGCATTGTTCCTGTAAAGGATATGCGACGGAGTATCCATCTCATCCCACGATTTGGAAAGGTTGCGCCTGTTGAATGGACAAGCAGCAATGTATTGGATACGTGTAACACCTTTTTCGTTAACTCTTTCTCTGATCGACATGCGCACATCACCATACATTGATTTCGGATTGACCTTTTGTAACAAGCCATTAACTATATTGTTGATGTTCTTTGCCAATCATACGTAAATGGGTACAATTGCTACAAATTGTGGAATGCGTTGTACAGTGTCATGCATATGTGGAAAATTGGCGACTTTGCGGACATTTGCCTGCAATTGGCGATGGAGATTTTTCCTGATGCATGCAGGCCCGGATCTACGAAACCAAGGTGCAAAAAACGTGTCTACGGCGGTACACGCAGTGTGTCCTATGTCGCGCAAGTAAAATCTGACAGGAACTGAGCAGATCAACCCGTTTGAGTTAGCTATCGATGAGTCTCGCGAAGCAGGCGCGCCTCCCTGGTCACAAAGATCACAATCATGATGCGTGCATCGGGACGGGATCGTGCATATCCGACGTCATATCGTTGCCAGGTTTGCAAATTCTCAGTAGTGGTCGGATCAAGTGCGAGCCCAGTCAGACTACAGCCCACATTACTGGCGTTCCTCTAGA
Source organism: Heimioporus aff. retisporus (assembly GCA_038094615.1). NCBI lineage: Eukaryota > Fungi > Basidiomycota > Agaricomycetes > Boletales > Boletaceae > Heimioporus > Heimioporus aff. retisporus. The sequence goes on along the minus strand of JBBPUI010000157.1, from coordinate 15,004 downwards.
ACATTTATTCTAACATACACTACACGAAAGATCCCCTATCCTGGTAAAAAGGAGGTGCAAAGTCGATCCTTTCCAGTTTCAAAGACGCCGAGGGACAAAAGTTTCGTACTTTCGTGCGATTAAGAAGACACAGAGTCGCTGTTGTGGCGGCCTAGGCGGAATGGGACGTTGGTATCGAGGCTAGTCGACGTCGAACGGTTTGAGATTTTTTTATTGCAAGCATGGTGGACACGATCGTTTCACATCACATCGGTTGGATGGGTTGGGAAGGCAAAAGGGCTGGATATCGATGCATTTAACATTGTCGTCCGAGGACATGTATTTTAGATAGCAACTCACCTTGGTCGCTATCGAAGCTGGTCGCTCCTCATTGACAGCATATTGATGAGATTACTACCCATGGACAAGTACAGCGGCTGCCCGACCTGTCAAGTAATTCGCATTCAAAGGGACATGCGCACAGACGTCGACACGTTTGATGTCTAGCTAGCGGTATGTCTTAAAGACTATCTCCGCTCCGAGGACCGATGTATAGCATTCACCTGTGTCGTTTTAAACCGCTCCTCTCTCACCGTCCTCGTTGACGTCCTGGCGTTCCGATGTGCTGATTAATGCCAATGTCAGCGATTGAATAAAGAAAAGGACTCGAAGAGGTAAAAACAAGAGCGAACCCGAATCCCGGCGTATGTTTAGCAACCTGTAACTGCATGTCGAACTCATTGGCCACATTCCTGCCGTAGGAAACTAAGAATCATGGTCGGGTGAAGACGGGTTTTGAGATGACTGTGGAAACTCTGAAACACAGCAAGCTCGCATCGTACGATTTGGTTCACCGCTCACATTTCGCATCGTCCATCATCCAGGCCATCGCCTGCGCTCATCCACCTCTCAGTTTTATAGTAACTCGGTTTTGCAATGAAAGGTCTCCAGGAGAAGATCAAACGTATTCGATCCCGCATATCCAGTAGAAGCGCCCCTCCAACGCCGTCCCACAGTTCCATCACTGAACCCGGTCTTATCTCTCGTTTCTTCAAATTTGGCTCGCGGTCGAGGTATGCTCAGGATATTGCTAATATCCTACACGCTCTTGATATTCCCGGTAGGACCACTAGTCCTGCGCCCGCCCAGGAGTTCGATTCTTCACAACGTACTGTATTTGTGAACGACACGAGCGCTCGGCTCGCTCAAACCCACGATCCTATAGATGGCGCCTCCTTGACACTTACTAGCCTTGTACCTGCCGAGGTGTCCCACCACACGCAATTGCACGGCTCTGCTGATATTCCCCCCACTCAACTGGATGAAAATTTAGGCTCGCAGCCAAGTCGCGTTCAGGATATCATTCCACCTATTCCCGAGGATCTCGATAGAGCCACTAGTCACATGCCTACCTCGGAGTCTGACTCCCCGCAACCTTGCAGACTTAAGAACGTCATCTCTACTCAATCTCACGATCTCAACGATATCGCTTTCTCGACTGTTGTTAACACTATGCCTGCCCACGTGTCCCACCATACCCATGTGGTACAACCTAATGTAGCTGCCTGTGACCCAAATAACCTGTCTGCTCGACCCCCAAGTATGTCTCCGGGATGTTCCCCATCTTCCGATATGCCTGCGACCCAAATCAACCATGTTCCTGGTGGCTCGATCACACAGCCGGGCCATGCTAAGGAAACAACCAAGTTATCTACCATTGTTAGCACATCTACTTAACCTTTGTTGACGTGAGACTCAAGGACTTGTTTTCAGCCTGTCGAATACTCTATATCTCAGGGAGTGGCTTGTCCACAGGAACCTGGACTCATGCAATGTGGTATGATTCCTAGTCACCCATGCATACTTTTTGCTCATGGCATTGAAGACCTTGCTACTCAAGCTCAGTTTGGTAATTCTGATATTGATGTGTCAGGTAAGCATTTGCATCATTGATGCTATTGAAACTTGACTGCCATGATAGAGCAAAGGGCTGCCAATATTTCTCATATCATGCAAGACACTGACAAAAATCTCATGAAAAAGTTTGGTCGATTTAGAATCCTGATTATTGGCCGAGCAAATGCTGGGAAGACAACCATCCTTCAAAGAATCTGCAACTCCACAGAACATCCTGAGATCTATGACTATAAGGGGCATAAGGTGATGTTGTTCATCAGGTTGTATTTGGGTATGCTGTCCTGGTTGACATATGTTTAGATTGAACAGGTAGTTGAAGGCTCAAGGGAGGTAAGGTGTTATGTATATGAATGTAAGAAAGTCATGGTTCCACCTACCAACTACAGCGTGGCTTGCATGATATCAACTATGAAATGGTTTTCAAGAGTAACCCAAAGTTTGTCTTTCATGACTCTCCTGGATTTGAGGCTGGTCATGAAAAGGAGCTTCAACAAATGAAAGACTTTCTTGCAAAGCGGTCTGGTAGTAGTCATCTCAAACAGCAAATTCATGCCATATGGTAAGGAGAGAGTGTTTTATCTTGATTTTGTATTAATAAATGCAGGTACTGCATCCCTATGGATCAATTCCATCGTGCCATCACAGTTGCAGAGGAAAGGTTCTTTGGTGAATGTGACACCAGAAATGGTTAGAATGACATTCCAGAGGTTAAATTGTATATATGCTAATGACTTGTCTGATAGTTCCAGTTGTGGTGCTGTTTACCAAATTTGATGCCCTCCTGACACAAGCCTTTCAACCTGAGTTCCTAGCATTGCCAGAGGGTGAAAGGCAGAAAAAACTAGAGGTTGCTGCCCAGGATATGTTTGAGAAGAGAAACCTTTGGGAAGATCTTTGCAAGATGTCATTTCCACCTAGAGCATCTGTGCAACTACAAGGTGGGCATATAAGATGAATGATTTCTAGTATATATGATTGAGTATATATCAGATATGGACACAAGTGATGTGGGATGCAACATATTGTTGGAAAAAACAGCAGCTGCATTAGACACTAAATCATTGCAGATGTTGTTGATCTCAGCACAAGATAAAAATGTACAACTTTGCATCAAATATGCAATTGAGTAGTAAGTCAAAGCACTATAAATAGAATACATCTATAAAATAACTTATCCAGTGCTTTGGAGAGATATGTTGATTTCAGCATGAATAGTGAAGGAAATCATGATATGATTTCTGCAATTGCAAGCTGGTTTCCACATACACAGGTATGATTGTATGATTGTATCCTGGGGATAGGGTTAAAAATGAATATTTTACATAGGTACTTAAGATTTTGACAATCATAATTAAACTTTGAATGCCATTTTGGAAACCTTTTTTAGGAGGTAAATGGGCTGATATGAAGTCTGTGTTTTTCTCATGCCTTTTTTTCCATTACTCTTTCATTCATAGGAAGTAAGTGGTCTGGTATCCATTGAAAGTCTACATTTTTCTTATAGCCCTTTTTCTACTGCTCTTCCATAGTCTGTAAGTGATTTGATATTCATTGGTTATCTGCATTTTTCTCATAACCCTTTTTCTGCTACTTTTCCATCCATAGAGAGTGAGTTATCTAATATCCATCAAAAGGCTATATTTTTTTCATTACCTTTTTTGCTGCTCTTCCATTCATAGCAAGTAAGTGGTCTGATTTCCATCAGAAGTCTGTATTTTTCTTATGGCCTTTCTTCTGCTACTCTTCCATTCATAGCAAGTGAGTGGTCTAATGTCCATAACAAGTCTGCATTTCTCATGGTCCTCTTCCATTCACAGTATGTAAGTAGTCTGATGTTCATCAGAAATCTGCATGTTTCTCATGATCCTTCTTCTGCTGCTCTTCCATTCATAGTTTGTAAGTGGTCTAATGTCCTTCAGAAGTTTGCATTTTTCTTATCATCCTTTTTTTTCTGTTCCTTCATTTGTAGGGAGTAAGTAGTCTAATGTTCATTAGAAATCTGTATTTTCTCATGATCTTTCTTCCATGGCTCTTCTCTTCATAGTATGTAAGCAGTTTGATGTCCACCAGAAGTCAATATTTTTCTCATGGTCTTTTTCTGTTGCTATTCCATTCATAGTATGTAAGTAGTCTGATGTCCATTAGGAATCTGGATTTTCTTATGGCCCTTCTGCTGCTCTTCCATTCACAGCCAGTGAGTGGTCTAATGTCCATCAGAAGTCTACTTGTTTCTCATGGCCTTTCTTCTATTGCTCTTCTATTCATAGGAAGTAGGTGGTCTAATGTCCATCTGAAGTCTACATATTTCTCACAGCCCTTTTTCTACTGCTCTTCCATTTATAGCCTGTAAGTGGTCTGATATCCATTAGAAGTTTGTATTTTTCTTATGGCCCTTCATCTGCTGCATTTCTATTCATAGTGTGTAAGTGGTCTGATGTCCATCAGATATCTGTATTTTCCTTATTGCCTTCCTTTTGCTGTTCTTCCATTTATAGGGAGTAAGTTGTCTAATCACCATCAGAAGTTCATATTTTTTCTCATGGCCCTTCTTCTGCTGTTCTTCCATTTATAGGGAGTAAGTTGTCTAATCACCATCAGAAGTTCATATTTTTTCTCATGGCCCTTCTTCTGCTGTTCTTCCATTTATAGGCAGTAAGTTGTCTAATCACCATCAGAAGTTCATATTTTCTCTCATGGCCCTTCTTTTGCTATTCTTCCATTTATAGGGAGTAAGTTGTCTGATCACCATTAGAAGTTCATATTTTTTCTCATGGCCCTTCTTCTGCTGCTCTTTTATTTATAGTTTGTAAGTAGTCTCATATCCATTAGAATTCTATATTTTTCTCATGGTCCTGCTTTTGCTGCTCTTTCATTCATAGCATGTAAGTGGTCTGATGTCCATCAGAAGTTTGTATTTTTTTCATGGTTTTTTTCTGCTGCTTTTTCATTTATAGTTTGTAAGTGATTTAGCATTTATCAGAAGTCTGTATTTTTCTCATAAACCTTTTCTACTGCTTTTCTATTTATAGGGAGTAAGTGGTCCAATGTCCATCAGAAGCTTACATTTTTCTCACAATCCTTTTCTACTTCTTTCTATTTATAGGGAGTAAGTGGTCCAATGTCCATCAGAAGCTTACATTTTCCTCATAATCATTTTCTACTGTTTTTACTTATAGGGAGTAAGTTGTCCAATGTCCATCAGAAGCTTGCATTCTCCTCATGATCTTTTTCTGCTGCTTATCCATTTATAGAAAGTAAGTAGTCTGATATCTATCAGAAGTTCACATTTTCTTCTGATCTTTCTTCTATTGCTCTTGCACTTGTAGTTTGTATGTTATATGATGTTCATCAAAGTCTACATTTTTCTCATGGCCTTTTTTTTGTTGCTCTTCTATTTGTAGGGAGTAAGTGGCCTGATGTCCATCAAAAGTCTACATTTTCTAATGGCCCTTCTTCTGTTGTTCTTCTATTCATAGTTGGTAAGTGATCTGATATCCATTAGAAGTCTATATTCTTTAATGGTCTTTCTTATTATTCTTCTATTCATAGCAAGTAAGTGATCTGATATCCATCAGAAGTTGCTCATAGCCCTTTTTCTGTTGCTCTTCCATTCATAGGGAGTAAGTGGTCTAATATCCATCAAAAGTCTGCATATTTTTCATAGCCCCTTTTCTGCTGTACCATTTATAGTTTGTAAGTGGTCTAATGTCCACTGGAAGTTTATCTTTTTCTCATGACTTTTTTCCTGCTGCTTTTCCATTTATAGCAAGTGAGTGGTCTAATGTCTATTAGAAATCTGTATTTTCTTATGGTCCTTTTTTTGCTACTTTTCCATCCATAGCAAGTGGTGTAAAATCCATTTGAAGTTTGCATTTTACTCATGGCCATTCTCCTGCTGCTCTTTCATTTATAGCTTGTAAGTGGTCTGGTGTCCATCAGAAGTCTATATTTTTTTCATGGTCCTTTTTCTGTTTTTCTTCCATCCATAGTATGTAAGTAGTTTGATGCCCATCAAAAGTCTGTATTTTTCTTATGATTCATTTTCTGTTGCTTTTTGGTTCATAGCATGTAAATAGTTTATCATCCATCAGAGGTTTGTGTGTTTCTCATGGCCTTTTTTCTGTTGTTTTCCATTCATAGGGAGTAAGTGGTCTGGTGTCATCAGAAGTCTGCATTTTTTTTCATTACCCTTTCTTTGCTGCTCTTCCATTCATAGGGAGTAAGTTGTCTGATATTCATCTAAAATCTACCTTTTTCTCATGGCCCTTTTTCTGCTGCTCTTCCATTCATAGGGAGTAAGTTGTCTGATATTCATCTAAAATCTACCTTTTTCTCATGGCCCTTTTTCTGCTGCTCTTCCATTCATAGCAAGTAAGCTGTCTGATTTCCATCAGAAGTCTGCATTTTTCTCATGGCTATCCCTTTGCTGCTTTTCCATTCATAGCAAGTAAGTGGTCTAATGTCCATCAAAAACCTGTTTTTTCTCATAGTCTTTCTTCTGCTGTTTTTCCACTTATGGAGAGTAAGTGGCCTGATGTTCATCAGATATCTGCATTTTTCTCATGGCTCTATTTTTTTTTTGCTTCACTTCCATTCACAGCAAGTAAGTAGCTTGATGTCCACCAGAAGCCTACATTTTTTTATGGCCTTTTTTCTGCTGCTTTTCTGTTCATAGGAAGTAAGTAATTGAATATTTGTCAAAAGGCTGCACCTTCCTTATGGCCTTTTGTTTTGGTGCTCCTTCATTCATAGAATGTAAGTTGTATTATGAACCATCTATAAATAGTAAGTGCTCCATGATACAAAATAAATATCCACTTTACTAATACAACTTCATTTATAAAAAGACATATGATGTGAACTCTAATCTTCTCCTGTTATGTCAAACTAATTATCTTCTCCTTCTAATACATACAATGCTTATTGTTTATTTAGATGGTAAGCTTTTCTTCAATTATTTGATATTGCTGTTGTTTTTATTTTATTTAGGATGTAAGTAAATATTTAACAAAATGTTTATTATGTTTCTCACATAATTGTATTATTTATTTTCAGTATGTAGATGTTTTATCTTTATTCTATTTGAAGTACTCTCATTATTTTAATCCATTAGACAGTTGGTTTTTTTATTCAACATAAATTTTGATAGCTAATATTATCTAGGTTCTGCAAACCAAGGTTTCCCAGAAGGCTTGTATAATACAATTGGCCCATTTTTGCTTTACCATTGTTCCACAGATTTCACCATCTAGCATATACAACCCTTATGTGAATATTCCTTTCATAATGGTAATTTATCAGTGGAATATATGTTTTTCAGGCTCTGCCAATGAGAAGATCATGGAAAAATATCCTTTCATTGAGGGAAGCATGGAAAAATATTCTTCAACAAGGAATAGGCATGTTATTCAACCTTACCATTAGGCAATGCTTATATTCTTCCAGATCTTCTACTTGTTCTTCAATACTCCTTTTTTCTTGTCCAAGCCAAGCACCCTGATTCATTCAATGTGGCCATGGAAAAATACCATGTATCTGGCATATCGGCACAGGTGGCTAAGGAGCTTGGAGGTCTCTATGACCATTATCTTGCTGCAAATATACAGACAAGAAGGAAGCTGATCATGGATGTGATCATCCATCATCCAATCTGTGAGTAATCAAATGGATTAGTATTCTCATGCTGAGTTAGTTTTACAACCTAGTGCATAGTTCCTTTTCCTAAAAGAATACCTGTTGCTTTTTTTTCCATGTGACCAGATTCCTAAGAGATATTACCAGTAGTGTCCTGCAAACAGGAGCTAGAAAAAACTGTTATCATTTGGTTTGAGATTGGTTTGAATCCTGCTTTGACATGGCCACCCTCTGTATTATGGTATATATTCACTTGGCTGTTGAAACCTCCATGGTTGTGGGATAGTGCATTTCTGAATTCATCTTGACACCATGTTTGGTAAACATCCAGAAAGAACAGTCCCAGTTACTGCTGAAATAGGTTCACTCTAGTGATCTTTTGCATCAACCACACCAAAGAGTGTGTTTCACAGAATCAAAAAGTTTAGACAAACTTTTGAGTAATTGTCCAAAGCCCTTTGACCAAAGTAATGTATGTAAGGTTAGGTTTGGTGGTTGACTGTACAGCCACCAGTACAACATTATGTAAGCGGTTGGAGTTGTCTTTTCTTCCTCCCAGCATCGATTTGCCCTTTCGGGTTGTCAGTACGCGAAGAAGTTGCTCATCAAAGGCTCGGGTTATCGTTATATGTGTGCGGCCCGAGGGCTCATGCATCGGTTTGGAGATTGAGTGGGCTCAAAGGCTCTTTTGGCCTTTTGGTGTTATGTGCCGCTGCTAATGTGGCACGCATCGTCGTCACAGAATAAATAAATCAGCGTCAAAGTTTGTGCCATGACCCAGTTTTATCGCCCCTTCAATCATTGCCCGCCAGCGTCGCTCGAAAAAGACATGATCACGCTCCATTATGGCCCTGTCAGCAATCCACAGACGTTGACACGTTACCTTGCACTCCCCCGATGCTTGATTGCCGTCGGACCGGACGGCAACACCGTCTGGATGGAGGAGGACATCGACCGATCGGCTCTCCAGGACGCCATCCGCTTGCACGGCTTGAAACAGGGCGATTATGCCCTCGTGGATGTATGCCAAAAGCCTGGCGAGTTTATCATGCTTGGCCTGATCGATACACACGTCGTGCGTCGTCTAATTCCTCTCTCTCGCCACGCGTGCCAAGCGCTAAAGTCGTCGCCTCGCGCAGCACGCGGGCCAGTTTCCCCTCCTATGCATGTACGTGTCGTCCGCGTCGGCAAACACAATGTTCACTTTTCTCGTGCCTAAGCGGTGGCGAACTTGAGCTGTTGGATTGGCTTCGCGAATACGCATTCCCTCAGCAAGGAAAATTTCCCGACAATGGGTATGCCGAGCGCGCGTACAATGAAGTCGTTGATCGCTCCATTACATCTGGAGTACGTGATCGTGTTATACACACTTGAGATGATCATGGCCGGTCTAGACGACGACGAGCTGCTACTACGGTACCTGGCACCTTGACGCGACCATCATCCTCCCAGACATCATCCACAAGAAGGGTACGCTCCAACTCTATTGGAATCCCATCCAAACTAGAAGGCATTCCTAGGTCAACGCGCATTTGTTGGCGTATGTTCCCCTGTGACTACCTCTATATTCAGCGCATGCTGACGTGGACCCTAAGATGTTGAGCAGCAGGGACGGAGACTGTCCTGACGAGCAATCCCCCGAATGTTCCCCTATGGACACGATAAACTTCATTGAATACTTCCAACGTTTGCCGCCGGTGCACGCCAACGAATCGCTCGTTTATCCCACCATCGTACCTACCTTTAGCAACGAACAACTCTCGACGGACCTCGGGAAGCTTGCTGCATCGATGCCCCACGTCCCCATCCAGGTACAGATGTCAGAAAACAGAAAGGACATCAGGGAAATGCTAGAACGGTTCGGCGACAAGTCCTACGCAGCAATATATGACCGGTTCGGCCTGCTTCGCAACAACACGATCCTCGGACACGGCGTGTGGTTGACGGAAAAGGAGATGGCGCTGTCGCGAGGCGCGGGGCGGGCGTGGCGCATTGTCTCACGAGCAATTTTTACTTGAGTAGCGGGATGGCCAAGGTGGGCTCCCTGCTGGATCGCGGCATCAAGGTGCGTCGCGTGTTCTCGCGTCTATGCTATTACATGCTTGACCTGGCTCAGGTCGGCCTTGGTACGAACGTCGGCGGGGGTTACAACCCATCGCTCCCGTACACCATCCAGATGGCGAGCGCGACGTCAAAGATGGCCTTTGTCCAATCCCGGCTGGACGACGCGCGCCGCGAGGACCCCACAAGCGGTCGCCATACCACTTCCGCCGTGTCCGGCGCTTCGTCGTCGGACACAGCGTCCGATCGCGCACAGGGCCCGTTCACCCACCAAACGCTCGGCGTTGTGACCCTGCTTTACCTCGCCACGCTCGGCGGGGCACACGTCTGTGGTCTCCAAGACCGCATCGGCGCGTTCGCGGTGGGCAAGGCATTCGATGCGTTGCACGTCAGCATCCGCGACGCCTGCAGAAACCTGGCGGTGTGGGGTGCAGGCGTGGACGAGCGCGAACGGGAGATCGAGGAGGCGAACCTGAGGCGGTGGTTGGAGCGATTTTTGTTTGGCGGGGAGAACCAGAACGTGCGGCGGGTGTTTGTGCAAGGCATGGTCGTTGGGAGTGCGGATACCGATCTGGGGTGGAGTGCGAGGGGAGGTGATGCATACATGTAGGGAAACAGAAAGTGCACGCATGTTGTGCTGGATATCCGAGCGATTCGGGAAGGGGGTTTTCAAATACGAGCGAGCTGACGCAAATCGCCATGAATGACAAGTACTACTAAGCACTGTACCTTTGACGGGCCGACGTCGCCTGCACTACCTAGCCTCCCCCTGGATTTTTTCAAATGAACATCGCACACTGCGGCCGTGCTTGTCGGATCGGGCTCGTTACGACGAACCGTACATTAAACGTGTTTCCCGGCCCGAACGCCCCTCGAAACGTCTCATATCAATCCAAGTTTAGTTATATAGGATGGAGTAGAGAGCATCTCACAAAAACAAAAACAAAAAAAAGGTAATAGATATAGACGAGTGTCCAGGTCAGCGGTATGTATATGTGTGTAGGATGATGTTGCGGGTGTGTGGGGTGTGGTATGAATACGATACGCTACGCTAACGACGTGCGTCGATGTAATGGGATTGAAAAACCAAATCGGTTCGTGTAGTTGTGTGTGGTCCGGTTGCCGGTCCAGCGATCACGAGCAGAGGAATGCCATGTTGGTCGGGAAGGGGAAGACAGTCGCCCCATCGCCACGGAGGGGCACTATGGGTCCTGGATTTGCACGATCAGGAATTGTTTCTCATCCTGGGGGGGCATCAGATGCCATCTCCAATGACCAAACCAAGCGAGGACATACGCTAAACTCTTCGTCCTCCTTGTCGCTGTGAAAGTTCTTCAAGAACGTGAGCAACTTCTCGTTGTTCCGCCGCAGTATCGCCTCGATTTGGGGTGGTTTCTTCGAATTGGCTACGAACATCTGTACGGCAGAGAGATCTACCACGACACGAACGGAAAAAAGTATGAGGAGGGGGGGAAGCCAGGCCTTGAACACGTGAAAGGCTTCGAGCTGGATGTTCTTGCTCTTGTCGCGCAGCATGTTCATCATCATCTTGAGGTTGGCCTCTTGGGTGATGTACCGCGTCATGACGTTGAAATTGGCACGGTCGAGCAGTATCTCGCCAAGAAGCTTGAGTAATTGCCGTTTCGTGACGTAGTTGTTGGATAGGATGAGCGTCGTAAAGGATGCAAAGAACTGTGCTCGAAGGGGTCAGCAAGCAAGAAGAGAGGGCGTAGCGGGCGAGAAATATCATACGCGGCCATAATCCTTCTCCAGGTATTCCGCCACCACGGGCTTGTGTCGAGTGAGCGTCTCCTTCAGATTAGCAAAGGCATTGCGCGAAACGCCGGGCGACGTCGTCTTGATGTAGTGCGGAAACATGTAAAATCTATGCCCCGGGTTCTGCGTGCGTCGGGATGGGGGAGCGGAAAAGCGACGCTCGCTGTTCAGAGTAGAGCAGAATCTTCGCCAGCAGCTTGTACCGCAGCATCTCCCGCGATACCATCCCCGTGTTGAGCACGACCTCATTGCCGTACCCGGCGAGGATGGTAAGGATGACCTCCTGTCGTGCACAGATGTATTCGACGATGGGCAAACGGACGCCGATCTGGCGGTACGAGAGGTTGCCGGGTATATGCACGTCTTTCCGGGACTCGAAATAGAGGCATGGGATGTTCTGGACGAGGAGGTTGGTCGAGTAGGTTCTTGGGCGAGCCGTGCGGTCAGCTGGGACGGGCTCTGCGGCTGCGGTAGAGGTTGTGTGCACTGGAGAGCGAGAAACGAGGTAGGGTCGCACCGCCATCCCCACAGAGAATGCCCTTGATGGCCTGGAGATTCCTACCAACTTCCTCGCCGGCCTGGGTAAAAGGGTGGTGCACGTATGGGACGTGGTGGACGACCCACCTCTCTCTGGATTCGCTGGCTGGTGGGCCCGAGTCGAGCCTCAGGATGGGATCGTGTCGTCGTGAAGACCCCGGACGAGGCCTTGGGTGTTCTTGGCTTTGCCTTGAAGATGTTCATAGCACCGCTGGCTGGAAGATCGAACAGAAGAAACAAAGTACTAGAACGTCGACCTCCCCCTTCAGCCTGACGTCGGGTCGACGCGCGTGGCGGGCCCAGGGTCTGACAGATGCAGTCCCTGCAACCTATACCCCAGAGTCCGACAAGAAATGAAAAAAAAAAAAAAAAACATGGCGTGGAGTTAGTTCATCCATGCAACCTCGCCGAGGTCATTGACAACGGTGAGAACGGAGAGGACGTCAAGGTGGCCGCATTTGTAGCTTGTTGACCCGGGTGGGCAAATCTGTTCGAGATGGTCAGGACGTGGCCAGACGCTTGCCCACGGACACGCACGGTAAGATCTGGGGGACGCAACATCGGAGAACAACTTTTGAGAACATGAAGTCGAGGAGTGTTTCAGACGTGGCGATGGACCGCATGACTACACTCAGATTTCCGAACGTTCGCGGAGTAGATCAAGGAGAGTAGATTTGTGGACAAGGGAAGGACGCTGGTTATTGGACTCGTTTCTGAACTATCAAAACACAGCCACAACTGCTACACCCCTTATTTAGACCTTGAACTTGGCCGTCACCTCCTCTCCAAGGAGCTTTCCTGTGCCCTCCTTGCGCTTCCAGAGGGAGAGCGTTCCTCCCTGATTCACCAAGCTCAGGGGGACACCCTCTCCCTGGTCACGTACTGCCTTCAGTATCGCCTTGAGGAGGTTCTTCAGCTTCACGAGCGAGACTTCCATCAGTTCCGCATGCGGCTTCATTTCTTCTCCCGTGAGTGATATCTTTTCCACTGGTTGAAAGATACCCCCTCTATGCTTCGCTATGTAGAGCCACGCCGTCTGCGACAGATACAGCTGGGGATAGATCTCCCGCCAGTTGGGCTCACGATAGACAGACTGCGTCTTCACTTCGATCAAGTCGGATTGAGGGACGAGCTTGCAAGACGAGGTGACCTTAACCTTGACACCATCAGGAGATGGCTTCTTCAGCTCCTCCGTTGTCTCTTCTTCTCCCTCGTTCGTGGTGCTTAACGACGAGAACGAGGCAAGGACATCATCGTCAGTCTTTGCTTCAACGCATGCGTCTGCCGTGAAACTAAGCAAAATTTTCAAGCTCCCAAATTTCTGCCAAAATAAAAACATGGTCGGTGCCTTCACACCCTTGTAAACTCATGATAATCGCGACTCACGTAGGTAATAATGCGGTTGTGGCTGACCATCTTCTCGCAGCCTCGTGGGACTTTGGTGGCGGCCTTGAGGTACTCACCCCCATACCCCGTGTTTTGCGTAGTCACCTCCGTGTTCTCCTCCCGCCGCGTAAACAAGCACGTGTTCCCGGCCAGATCTACATCGATTCGAAAGTTGTCCTCGATCCGTACACCGTCAATGTACCGGAGCAACTTTCGGAGACAGTTTCGACCAGTGATGAGATCGAGGTCCTTGTACGCAAAGTCGTCGTGCATCACATCAATCGCAGCAAAGAGGGGCAACATGGGTGACTGGTTGCCCATTTTTGATGCATTTTGGTGGATGCAATCGACACCGGTGTCGAGCGGCACTTGTTTCACAGGTCTGTCCGCCCATATCCAGGGTGAACCTTTGGGGATCGAGGTTGTTGCAAAGGAAGATCGACGATGCATGCGACTATGGACACACCTGGGACAACGATGGTCGGGACGGGCGAGTCTATCCATGAATAGGATGCCACGGGTGTGACGTGACGCAGTCGGATGACCTCTGAGGCATACGTGGCGTCGAGCGACAAGGTCGCCACACGTTCCTCGAGGTCCTTCATGACAAACGAGAGGTCAGAGGACTTGGTCTGGTGGGTGCGATAGTCATTTAGCTTTCCCCTTCGTGGGCGCCATTTTTCGCCCCGCGTGTACGTGGCCATGTAAGATTGTAAGATGGGGTGTGCTACTGAGGTTGATCTCCTCGTTGGCCACCCCTTATATAGTACAGGACTACACCCCCCTTTAGGGTAGCGCGGATCATTGTGGGTGCACTGGAGGTGCATAACCATTATTTCCTTACCACACCCTTTCCAGACAGGGCATGCAGGCCCGGACCTACGAAACCAAAGTGCAAAGAACGTGTCTGCGGCAGTACATGCAGTGTGTCCTGTATTACGCAAATAAAATCCGACAGGAGCTGAGCAGATCAACCCATTCGAGTTAGCTATCGATGAGTCTCGCGAAGCAGGCGCGCCTACCCGGTCACAAAGATCACAATGCGTGCATCGCGACCGCATATGTCGTGCATAGAATATGCCTCCGACGCCGAGTGTCGTTGCTAAGTTTGCACATTCTCAGTGGATAATGGTCGAATCGAGTGCGATTCTAGTCACACTACAGCTCACGTTACTGGCGTTCCTCCAGAGCGTTTATTCTAGCATACACTACACTAAAGATCCCCTATTCTGGTAAGAAGAAGGTGCAAAGTCAATCCTTGCCAGTCTCAAAGGCCCCGAGGGAGAAACGTCTCGTGCTTTCGTGTGATTGAGAACACATAGCGCCGCTGTCGTGGCGGCCTGGGTGGAACGGACCTTGCTATTGCTAGTCAACCGCCTGACCTGTCGGGTAATTCGCATCTAAGGAGATACGCGCACAGACACGTTTGATGTCTAGCTGTGATTAGCGGCATGTTCGAATGACTATCATAAATTGTTCCGCTTCGAAGATCGGCGTATGGTACTCACTCGTGTCGTTTTAACCCGCTCCTCCGAGTCTCTCACTGTCCTCGTCGACGCCCTGGCGTTCCGATATGTCGATTGATACTAATGTCAGTAATTGAATAAAGAAAAGGACTCAAAGAAGTAAAACAAAAGCGAACTTGAATCCCGGCGTATGTGCAACAACATGTAGCTGTCGGAATTGGCCACATTCCTGCCATAGGAAACTGAGG
>JBBPUI010000156.1:0-33042 GCA_038094615.1 Heimioporus aff. retisporus | reverse complement strand
AAGAGGAGGAGGGGCGGGGGCTGGGTGAGGCGCTTGGAAGGGAAATAGAGGGGGGTGAGAAGCGGTTGGGGTGGGGGAGGGTGGCGTGGGAATTCTGGGGATATGAAGCACCAAGGAGAGTTGGTGGGCAAGGTCAACGTCTTCCTGTTGCTCAGCAATGGTGAGAAGGGTGGTGTCTGGGTCTTGGGATGTTTCAGAGGGGGAAGACAATGAGGACGAAGTGTCAGAGGGGAGTTCTGTGGTGGTGAGCCTATGCAAATGCAATAGGTGTTATGCTTGGTCCGGGTAGGAATGAGCATAGGCTCAAAGAACTAGAATGGAGGATCAAGGGTTTGAGGTATCAATGGAGTACTTGCCCTGTAGGGTCAAGGGTTCTGCCTGCTAGGACGTGTAGCAGGTGGTTCGAGTGTGAGTCTGCCTACCGAGGAGGTAGCAGCGAGTTACGATGAGGGGATGAAGGGGAACAAGGTAAGATTGAGCAGAACTAAGCTGGGGTACAAGGGACAAAGTACTAAGGCTTATATACTGCACAATGGAAAGTCATAGAAGGTCATGGAATAACTATGACTAAGCAAAGAATGTTCGAAAGGAAGAAAGAAGTAAAGATAACAAGATAAGGGTGTACGACGAACACGTTGTATGTTCTAGAGCACTCTATCGAAGTAGAAGCGTCGGGTAAGACTGACAATGGTAAGCAACAATGAGTAAAGAAAAGACTAGGGGCCAATCGTAACAATAGGGCTCGTTCTAAAGCTGAGGTGGTCCTGGGAGGAATGGTGAAGGATCTATAACAACAATAGTCCTAAAACATAGAGCTTAGTTCTTTTGTTACGCTTGGTCTGGGTAGGAACGAGTGTAGGCTCAAAGAACTGGAACGTAGGGTCAAGGGTTTCTTGGTAACGATGAGGGACTTGCCACTAGGGTCAAGGGTTCTTCCTGCTAGGACATATAGCAGGTGGTTCGAAGGTAAGTCTGCCTACCAAAGAGGTAGCAGCGAGTTACGATGAGGGGACGAAGGGGAACAAGGTAAAATTGAGCAGAACTAAGCTGGAGTACAAGGGATGAAGTACTTAGGCTTATATACTGCACAATGGAAGGTCATAAAAGGTTATGGAACAACTATGACTAAGCAAAGAAAGTTCAAAAAAGAAGAGAAGTAAAGATAACAAAGATAAGGGTGTGAGACGAACACGTTGCATGTTCTAGAGCACTCTATCGAAGTAGAAACATTGGGTTAAGCCGACAATGACAAACACAGATGACAAGAGAAAAAGAATAGGGGCGAATCGTAACAGTCCTCAGACTGTCACTGAAATCACACACATGAAGAACATACCATACCAAGAAGCAGTGGGATCACTTATGCACCTCACTGTAGGAACATGACCTGATATCACATTTGCTGTCTCAACAGTGGCGCAATTCAATGCTGCACCCAGTCTGGCACACTGGGAAGTGACGAAACATTAGTTATTTACTAATGAAACAGTCAGGTAACCAACGTTAATGATATTAATCATTAATTATTAGTTATGGTTACTATGGACATAATCATGATTTGTCAATTGTGTCCACATCTGATGGTAACCATCAGGTGATAAGTCTGGGCCATATGCTGCACATTTAGTCAGCAGTCCAGACTTGATGCTGCACATGACTGTGCAGCTGACTGATACTGACTGTGCATGATGTCATTGACTGTGCATTACTATGCATGACATCATATGGACCATTCATCTAGAATACAAATCAATGAAGTAGAGTTCAAACTCCACTTTAATTAGATCTATAAATACAGACATTCCTGTACCTAGATCGATAGCACAATAGCACAATAAGCATACCTGCTTCAGATAGCACTTCTTCAGAGATAACAGCTCATCTCTGAAACATCCCTCTCAGCTCACTTGCTCAATCCAGTACTATACCCTAGTACTGTTACTCTCTATCAAGTCTCTCTGCTAGAGTGAGTCTCACACTCAACAATCCCTATCGTTGATCTACGCACCACAAAGAAAGCTATCTACGAATAGCCTCATATACAACATAGCTTTTCTTTAGGAAGCTGTCAAGAAGATATTCAGATACCTCCTAGGGATGAAGAAACTTGCGCTCACATATGGGGGAACAAACTCTGGGCTTGAGGGATTTGCAGATGCAGATGGTGCAATGCAAGAACATCACCATGCAATAACTGGCTATGCCTACCTGCTCAACAGTGGTGCAATCACCTGGGCATCATGCAAACAAGAACTGGTCATGCTGTCAATGACCAAAGCTGAATATGTTGCAGCCATGCACACAGCCAAAGAAGGCATCTGGCTTCGATGGCTTGTCAGCAAGCTCTTTTGCCCACTTGCCCACCCAACCATTCTTTATTCTGACAATCAATCTGCCATCACACTTACCAAAGACAGCAGTTATCATGCTCACACAAAACACATAGACATACAGTACCATTTTATTCATTTCTCTGTTGACAACAGCTCATTACGGCTCATCTACTGCCCTACTGATAATATGGTAGCTGACACTCTCATGAAGGCATTACCGAGCGTAAAGGCAAAGCACTTCACTGCCACTCTGGGACTCCATGCCATTTAAGGGGGAGTGTTGGAGTATATCCAAATGGGCTAGTATGTATTAGATAATCACAACTATTTTCTCTCGCCTCATGTAGTAGACACCTCAGTTGACTTGTCAGTCACTGAGGTGAGACATACATTTACTCTGTCCTTGTACATATACTGACTGTACTGTAGCTTGTGTTACTCACTGCAGGTACAGTAATACATAACTAGTTGACTCATCAGTCACTGAGCTCATGTTACTTGCTGCATGGGATATTAGGGGTAATGGATAATTATTCCATACTGTGTATTTGTTCAGTCATAGACAGTAGTATTGTTGGTTGCTCTTGTTCTTGTAAATAACTTTTATCCTGTCAAGTGCCACTTCACACACATACATAGGGCAGGCATTGGTTAGCCAAAACTGGATTGAAAGCATCTTCAGCCACCTTGCCATCCAATTGACTGCTGGGCAAGTGGTAATGAGCCAGATGGATAAAGTCCCATGAGTTCAGTGATTCCATCATTAAGAGGTGAAGCACTCAAGTCGCTATTACGAATCCGATGTCTTCTAACGGGGTTGTATGGTGATAATAAAAGTAGACGAGTGCGAGGCATCGGCAAACGGACGACAGCAACGACAGAAGATTCAAGCACGACCAACCCCATAGGACGTGCGCCCAGACTTCCTACTACCCCACGAGGAGCAGGGGCCCAGTAAAGGACGCCTCGAAACGACGGACTAGACAAACGCAAAACAGTCGACGCACAACTTTCCATCGCTGTGTGCACAACGAGCCCCCAGATCAGCGCCCCCGAAAAAAAAAAAAAAACGACGCGCGTAGCAGTCGATGACTCACTTGGGTACGCTCTCGATGCAACACGCACGGCACACGACGCGCCCGCAGCCGTGCACGACGACCGATTCAGGACCGTCGTGCGCACCGCGGTGCGAACCGATGGCGTCGTGGTGGTCGCACCCCGCACCGGCATCGGGGGCGCCGTCTTCCTTGTCGATCGGTGGTTTCTTGCGCTTAGCGCTGGCAGCGGTCGTGTCGCAGTGCATAGCAGCGAGGCTGAGGCCGAGCGTGAGGCGCCTGGGCGAGAGCGGCGTGGCAGAGGGGGACGGCGAACGCGTCAGGGCGGGGGTGGGCGGGAAGGACGACGGCCGGGTGTACGACGTGCACGTACGCGCACAGATCGCGCACGTCGGGGCGGCACATCTGGGCGTGCGTGCGTTCGTAGATCAGCACGCGGGATCGAGAGAGAGTGGCGCGGATCGATGGAGATCAGATGACTCGTGGGGCCACGCGCGCACACGCAGGGGGAGGAGGATAACACACACCTGGAGCATACCGAGGGGCCTGTCACGCCGGGCCGGATTGCCGCCGAGAGCGCGCGGTGGCATGTGGAGCACGAGAGCTTTGTACAGTGCGTCAAGGACGGGCTGTTCGGCATCGGAGCGACATTGGAGTTGTCGGTAAGCGCACGAGCAAAATCGGGGACCTGGTTGAGCCGTCTCCGTTTCGAGGCGGGTTTCCGGGGAGCGTTCGGGGAGGCGACTACGAAAGGCGCCGATGTACGCATATATGAGTGCAAGGGTAGTTGACCAACTTTTGGGGGTATCGTTTCGGTTGGGATGGGTTCTGTTAGCAGTTGAGATTGGGTGAAGGAGAGGTCGAGAGAGTGGCAAGGCGCTTCAAGTCATGCCAACCCAAATCCAATGCCATTGATTTCTTGATCACGTGACCGCGACACGAGGACGGACGCGGACTGATAATCACTGGCAAGGTGAAGCAGATCATTTGGCTCAGGGTACCACACAAGTCGACTGCATAATAACTTTGACCTCCTGTGGTCGCCTTCTTTGCAGGGACTACGTTGTACATTTTACGATTTCGGTTCATATTCATCGCCACTCCTCTTGTGGCACCGTTTCCGTTGGTCTTGACCGTCCTAAAACCTTTGGCACGAACGCGATTTGAACCATGGTGACGGTCCCACGCATCACAGTACAAGTAGGAACAAACTCGGGACGAGATGGAAACCTCGAGACTGTCCACTATCCCGCCTTACATACGACGCGAGCTCGCGGTCGGACGTACATGATCATCTTGGCGCATCTCTTTCGGCCCCTGGGGGACGTCGGGGTATGTTCGAGGCTCCGTTGCGCGATTGCAAGTTTTTGTGGCGTCGGAGAACCTATCCCCACCTGGATCGTCTCTATCCTTCTCTGCTAGTCACTGTAACCAATCTCGCCACGTCGAGTCCTAGCAAAAATTCGAGCCGGCGGGGAGAGATGGTGGTTAATGTGGCGAAGTACGGATTTGCACACTTTTCTCCTTATTTTAGCTTCGGAGCGATCTCAGATGATTCTCATGTACAGTGCTTCATGCTCGGGATTACTGACACCAATCTTTCGTTGCAAAGGGCATCTGAAAGCATCGATGCAACATGGTGATAATGACAAATTCCTCAGGTGCTTGGCAGATTCGATGCATACCAAAGGCGAGCCGGCAAACCACAGTCGCTCCGCCTGAACTGGAAGCAAGTGGCAATACGCCGGCCAGCTGAAGAGTGCCAGACCTTGGCAACTAGAATTTGTCGATGTTTACAGACAGCCGCTCTTGCCTTGTTTGCCACGTCCGACGTGCGTATTTCAACAAATGAATGGCTGACGTAGGGGTCATGCCTTCCATGCGCTTGGCTGCACCCTGCATCGTCGTCGAGCGATCAGCCTTGTTCGATAGAAAAAGCGATTTTCTAACCAGCGTCGTGGGTCTAAACTGCTGCAACCTCTCTCTAACTTCTTCGCTCAGGCCGCTGACCTGCATATAGTCCGTGTTCGGATCGAGGAGCAGGGCCTCGTCCGCATGAAATGCCTCCACATCCGCCATCTGGCGGGCGAGATGGGGCGCATATGTCGCTGGGGTTACAGTCAGCGGTCGGCACGCATACACGGCATTTTGCTTTACCATCAGTGATGATGCGGGATAGGATATGCGGCTCAGACTCTGGGAAACCCTGGGCCGCTCCACTGCTTATAAGATCATCTAGCGTCACCGAGGGCATGCACAACACGTCAAAGGCGCTATCGGGTGTGATTCTAAAGGATTCGGAACAAACGCGGTCGTATGTACTCACCTCCTCATGACGCCATCCTTGGTCACGATGATACCGTACTTCCCCCAATTCTATAACTTCCATCAAAAGACACGTCGTATGGCCAATAGTTTTGCGCGAACCTGAGGACTCAAGACAATTGACTTGAGGAATTCTGTCCCACGTCGTATTGCTTCGCGATCACTGAGATACTTGGCCCAGCGTTCCATAGAGATCAATCCTGCCGATTGTCCTACGGAAAATTAATCAAGAACCACAAATCATGTACGGAGAAAGGATACCTATTTCTGTCAATCTCTTGTCCGCATTATCGCATCGAAGTGTCATGCGATACTCGGAACGAGAGGTGAACATTCGATCTGTAATTCAGTATAAGCGACGTAGATCGTCGAAAAGGATGGAACCATATACATACATGGTTCTTCTGCCCCCTTTGTAACGAGGTCATCAATCATGACACCCATATATCCATCTGCTCGGGTTATGGAAAGTGGCGGTTTGTTGTATGCGGCCAAACCTGCGTTGATACCGGCAACACAACCTTGTGCCGCGGCCTCCTCGTACCCTGTTGTTCCATTAATCTGCCCAGCGAGGAAGAGTCCCTAGGTAAAAGTTCAGAAGAAGTATCATAGATACCAGCGGAGATCTACCTTGATTCTGTTAGTCTCGAGCGATGCTGGAGTCGCATAAACTATTAATAAAGAGTTTTGAATTGAAAAGCGACTCACGCTGGAGCTCCCGAGGATCGATGTGGTCATATTCAACTCCGTAGGCGGGCTTGACCATACGGGCATTTTCCAGTCCCGGAATGGTACGCATCATGGATTCTTGTAGCTCTTCGGGCATAGAACACGACAACCCGTTTGGGTATATCAGATCTGCTATAGGATTAGCGAAATCCACTGCTTTCAGCAAGCCTGTACTGACCGGAGTCGTACCCTTCTGGCTCCAACCATATTTTATGGCTACCTTTGTGTCCGAATCGAGTGACTTTCGCCTCGAGAGAAGGGCAGTACCGCGGACCTGATAAAGTTACGTCAAGGAACGGAAACACTTCTCAGGTAGCCACATGCCTTGCTTGGTTTCTTGAATGTGGACACTCAAATGCATACTCTCCTTGACAAGTTTGTGCGTCTCGGGAGTGGTGTGGGTCATATAACACGTAACCTGGTTATGCTGGCGACAGGAATGATCATCAGACCTCAAACCAGGAACAGCTAAGCAAAGTCGTACTTCATTATCCACTTTATGATTTAGAAAGGAGAATGGATGCGGCGGATCGTCGCCCTCTTGTTTCTCCAGTTGAGTAAAATCGATGGTGTTTTTGTCGAGCCGTGCAGGTGTACCGGTTTGTAAACGTCCAAGTTTGAAGCCAGCCGCACGCAACGAGGCAGACAGGCCTGTAGATGGTGCTTCGTTGATTCGACCAGCGGGAAAGCGTTTCATTCCTGATATAGCATACATGAAGTACAATCATGTCGAGAGCAGAGCACACACACCGATATGTATCTCGCCAGAAAGGAATGTCCCAGTACAAATAACCACCTGAGAACACGGAATTATTTCACCAGTTTCTTTGAAGTACGGTATGAGCATGCGCCTCCATGCGGATTTGCATTAATATTTACCTAGTCGGACACCTGTCACTTGGCCCCAAACAGTGGCGCTGGAGCTAGACGAGGCTGCTTGGTGGTCGAAGACAAGATCGGACACGCTAGCTGCAGAAACATCCAGATTGGGATAGTTGAACACGATGTCTTGCATATGTCGCTTGTATAATTTGCGGTCCACTTGCGCTCTGGGGCCCTAAAAGTATGACTATGATACGTCGGCATTCATGCTGCAGCCCTCGTGAACGTACCCAAACCGCAGGTCCTTTAGACCTATTCAACATATGAAACTGTATTCCTGCCATGTCTGGTGGATATACGCCATCAGACCTACCGCTACTTAACTCAACCTTGAAGGCTCACCTGTGACCTTGCCCATGACACCATCCAACGCGTCCACTTCTCTGACAAGCGTTCCTTTTCCAACTCCACCGATGGATGGATTGCACGAAAGCTCTCCAATCATGCTCGGGTTCTGAGTGATCAACAAGGTTCGGGCTCCAGCCCGCGCCGAGCCGGTGGCAGCCTCGCAACCTGCATGACCGCCCCCAATAACGCAGACTAAACTCTGCGTCAGATTTGCATCGAAGATAAAGTATATATGTCTTGAGCGTACCATCGTACTGTTCTCGAGTTGACGGCGAAGAAGTCCCGAAACATCTTGCGTACTTTGGTCGACGGTCAGTTTTTGCAAGGGAAGGCCCCTTTTGAGGGACTGAGGCTCGATAAAGCAGAGATTGACGTTGCAGACATGGTGCGAGAGAAACCGAGCTGAAAGGAGGTGACGAGGTGATGCGGGGGATTGCACGCGTGGGTGCCGAAATTTTGATTGGGCTTCTAGTAACACGGCGCATGTTGGACTTGTACAAAAACAGGAAAAGTTCTCGTATTTAGATGTCTTGCAGCTGTGAATATAGGCGTCTGCAATTCGAATACTTCCGCAAGCCTCTTTCTTGACAAAGTTTCAATTACGAGCAAGGAAATTTTCCCACCTTGAAGTGGACATTTACCGCGACCGACCACATAGCTCGTTTTAGAAAGTCTCCGCATCATGATGTAGTAAGTGCTCCTTTGACTGAGAGCCAGCTCGAAGGTAAGTTGGCGTTGAACGAGCCGCTAGGATGCCTTGCGAACAATTACGCGGCTTCAATTATCTTCATACGTTTGTGTAATTTACCGCGCGGCAATGGAAGTAACCAGAGTCCTCGTGCATCCAGGCCACCGGCTTTGTTCGCTCTCTTAGCCGGAGCGGTGACCACAGGACTGGTACTCCGATGGCTCCCGGCGCGCTCAACGAATTATCCTTCTTGCACTTTAATGATGCCGTGCGTGCCATAGTGTATGATAGTCTTCACGTTGCTCACTGCTCACCTACCCATCGTATTACAGCCTTCCCGCATTACACCGACCGCCCTCGGGAGACTTTCGCACGTTTTTCGCAGAGCTAAAGATGCTCCCGACGCAGACCGTCCCATGACCATATTCAGTGGCGACGCTTTTAGCCCGTCTCTAGAGAACACGCTGCTGGAAGGGGAGCACATGATACCCATCCTCAACCACCTTCTTGTCGATGTTGCATGCTATGGATATCACGGTTCGTCACGCCACTTCCAACGCCACAATCCAGAGTATTCATTCTGAGCCTGCGAACAGACTTTGACCTTGGGGAAGTCGTCCTCGCCGACCTCTCTCAACGCTGTGCTTTTCCCTGGTTGCTGGCGAATGTGGTACAACACAACGGAAGTCCGTTGGTTCCAGCCAAGGAATACCTGGTGCTCGAGAAGAATGGATACAAAATTGGTTTTTTTGGTCTCATAGGAACGTTCGTCGAAGCTTTTCTGACCTCCTCCTTGGTCGCTTACATTAACTCCATAGCAACCGATCATCAGATTGGGAGCGCCTCCCGTTGGATTATACTGTCCTCGATCCAATCCCTGTGGCACAGCGGATCTCTAAGATACTCCGCTTCACGCATGGCGTCGATCTCGTCTTTGCGATCACACACATGCGTCACAAGGAAGACGTCTCCCTCGCTCAACATTGCCATAACGACATTGA
Organism: Heimioporus aff. retisporus; assembly: GCA_038094615.1. NCBI lineage: Eukaryota > Fungi > Basidiomycota > Agaricomycetes > Boletales > Boletaceae > Heimioporus > Heimioporus aff. retisporus. Next base: position 23,681 of record JBBPUI010000156.1, on the reverse strand, counting down.
TTTGATCTTCGGGGGTCATGACCACGACCTGGTTGTACACGGGACCAATGTGAGAGCGATCGACGACCGTACCTATGAAGGAGGCATCAAGCTGGTCAAATCAGGATGCGATTTCAAGAGTTTTAGTGCCATTCGACTGCGCCTCGCCCGCCTGCGCGGAAAGGTGGTTGTCAGGAACGTTCAAGGTGCATCCTTTAGCTAGTAAACGCTGGGAGCGGCACTCACACTTACTTTTTTTCCTCCTAAACAGTTCGACAAACGCGCGACATCACGTTATCGGATAATGTCTCCGAGGATACTGATATTCACGCCATTCTCGCTGGATTTCAAACGCGCCTCTCGGACATGATTGATAGGCCCATTTTTTATTCCAACGTCCCCCTGGACGGACGGATGTGTGTCATATGGAACCAGGAGACCAACTTGGGGAACATGATCGCAGACGCGGTCAGGATATACTGCGACGCTGACATTGCATTTATTTATTCCGGAAATCTACGATGCGATAGGATCATTGACGTCGGCATCGTTACTGTCAAAGACGTGCTTGGTGAGTGATCTCACATCCCATCTATTTTCAACATTAAACGAATGGCTGACTGACTCCCTGCGACCAGATATCTTCCCCGCCGACAAACCAATCGTGGTGAAACGCCTTACTGGCGAAGCGATTGCACAAGTGCTTGAGGATGCTGTCCATGACGACGGGGAATTTCTCCAAGTCTCAGGTGTGGCGTTTCGCATCCACTCAAGTGCACTGGTAGAAGAACGCATTTACGACCTGTGTCTTGTACCCGATCATGGTTATTTCCATCCTATCACCTTTCCTCCTATCACCTTTCCTCCTATGCCCCTTATGCCCCCCATGTTTCCGCTGGACTCTTTACCCAGGTCCCCTACATCTCGTCCTATCTCACCCATCTCACCCATCTCACCCATCTCACCTATCTCGCCTATCTCACCCATCTCTCTGGATACCGAGCCACTCATCCCCAATAAAAAGTACACCGTCGCAATGATCATGGCGGATGGCCACGACGGCTGCGCTCTCCTCAATGACGCGCCGCCCGCACTCAAGGACGAGGAAGATAAGATAACGGACACGTCATTCTTTTTGCGGCTCTTTGGACGTAATCCTAACTACGACGCGCAAATGTCTCTTGCACGCACATTCATTGCCACCAGGACGAAGTGGCCCGATGGGTTACCCGCTGTGAGTCCAACTATAGAGGGACGCATAGAGTATATTGGCTAGAGCATCCCCTGAGGCACGACATCGCACGTATGACAGTGCGATCAGGTTGGAGACAATGACCAGCATGTACCATAACTATCTCGAAATTGGATTGACTCATTCATTATTATGATTCTCGCTGCCAAGCTAGTGCCAGCATGTAGGAGTAGCTCCGACAACATAGCTCGTTTTAGGAACGGAATACTCATCACCCGACTTCGTCTTATGATATTTAACAGCAACCAAAGATGCACATCAGGGGACAGTAATCTGCTGGTGCATTCATTGTAGTGCACGAGAACGAGATAACATCACGACTCGTCGGACTCGCTGCTATATTGATCACTGGGCGTCAATCAGAATCGCTTACAACTTGGTGCGCGCACACCGGTGAGTCCTCTCTGTGTCAATATACCGCGAACTGATGCATAATCCATCGTACGACGAGCTACCCTTGTTACATTTCAACGATGTCGTACGCAGAACAAAGTTGTTTTGTGTCATCTACTTACTGGACGTGTTTTAGTACCACATCACCCAGCCAACCGCCCTCGGGAGACTCTCGCATGTTTTTCGCAAGGCTAAGGATGTTCCAGACGCAGATTCTCCCATCACGATATTCAGCGGTGATGCCTTTAGCCCGTCGCTCGAGAGCGCAGTACTGAAGGGAGAGCACATGGTACCCATACTTAACCATCTGCTCGTCGATGTCGCATGCTACGGAAATCACGGTTCGTCGCGCCACTTCTAATGCCCAACGCCAAAGCATTCATGGCTCTGCAAATAAACAACAGACTTTGACTTTGGTGAGAATGTCCTGGCCAGTCTTTCTCGAAAGTGTGCTTTTCCGTGGTTGCTGGCAAATGTGGTCCATCCCGACGGACGTCTGTTGGCCATGGCGAAGGAGTACCTGGTGGTCGAGAAGAAAGGGTACAGAATAGGTTTCTTTGGGCTCGCAGGAACGTTCGTCGAACAGTTTAAAGTCTCTTTTTCCTCTCTTGTTCTCTGTCCGTTTACAATGGGGTTCATTTCCGCAGCGACTGGCCATCAAGTTGCCAACACCTTCCGGCGGATTGCACCATCCTGGATCCTGTGTCTGCTGCGCAACGGGTCTCTAACATGCTCCGCTCCGCACACGGCGTCGACCTGGTCATCGCAATCACGCACATGCGTTATGAAGAAGACGTCCACCTCGCCCGGAGCTGCGGCGCGGACATTGATCTGATTCTCGGGGGTCATGACCACGAAATGGCCGTACACGGCGCTGATGTGAAACAGATCAACGGTCACGTCTTCGAGGGAAACATCAAGCTCGTCAAGTCGGGAACGGACTTCAAGAGTTTTAGTGCCATTCAGATGTACGTCACGCGCACGCACGAAAAGGCGATCGTTGGGAACATCCGAGGTGGCCCGTCATCTGGTAACCGGTGGCGAGCGGTACTCACACACCCCCCTTTTGAACAGTCCACCAAACCCGTGACATCACGTTGTCAAACGATATCTCCGACGACGCTGATATTCAGGCTATTCTTGTGGAGCTCCAAAAGCGCGTTTCTGACACGGTCGATAAGCCCCTTTTTTATACAACCGTACCGCTGGACGGACGGACGTCTGCCCTGCGGACGCAGGAGACCAACTTGGGGAACATGGTGGCAGACGCAGTCCGGGCATACTATGACACCGACATCGCATTCATCAATTCTGGCAGTCTGCGGTGCGATAGGATCATTGACGCCGGCGTCGTCACCATCAAAGACATGATCGGTATGTGACATTTTTATTAATATTCATCAGCACATCCACCCCCCCCCCCAAAAAAAAAATGCAAAAACGCCCGCTGATGCCGCGGGCGCCTTCCCACACAGATATCCTTCCGTTCAATAACCCGTTCGTGATGAAACGCCTCCCGGGTCGGATGATCCTCCGAGCGCTCGAGAACGCCGCCTGCGACATTATTGACGGGCGGTTCCTCCACGTCTCCGGCGTCACCTTTCGCATCGACCCGAGCGCCCCGGTAGGAGAGCGTGTCTGCACGCCGCGTCTTGCGCCCCATCATGGCTATGGCGGTGGTGGTGGTGGTGATGGCCGCAGCGCGCACGTGCATCCACCGTCCAGCGGAGATCCGGTGCCCGCCTCGCCCATCTTGGCGCCCCTCGTCTCGCCGATGTCGACTATATCCGCTATATCGCCTATTTCGCCCATCTCGCCCATTCCCACCCCACTGATAGCGCGCACGCCCAGGTTACCCGTATCTCGGGGTCCGTGTCCACTCCACGCGGACGAAATGTACACCGTTGCGTTGTCCTCGTTCATCGCAGGTGGCTATGACGGTTACGCCATCTTCAAGGAGGTACCCTCACTCGTGGACGTCGAAGGCGCCATGACGGACAGGGCGCTCTTTTTGCAACTCTTCGGGTGGGACACGGACACTGATGAGGACGGCGCCGTGCCGATGGGGGTACTATCGCCAATAGACAGAGCACGAGCGGTCATCACGAACGGTATTTCGCACGGGCTGCGTACCGTCAGTCCGGCAGTAGAGGGACGGATAGAGTATACATCGACCAGGGTAGGACCATGTAATAGCTGAAATCACTGTTTACGAAATGGATTGTATTGCGAATGCGAAGTTAATGCGAATGAGTGACAAATGGACATTGTTCGAATCAAGTCTGAATGGGTAGTGGGAATGGTATCAGGAGTGACGGGTGGATCGAAGATCACATATATATATGTATAAATAAGAAATGCAAGAATGCAATCAATCATTTGCAACCGAAAACGCAGAGTTGGTATCATGCGCAGTGCATTCTGGGAACAAAAATGTTGGTCTAAGCCAACGCGGCCTTGCGCATCCGCACCCACAGGCCACCCTGAATAGCATTGTCCCATCAGCAAGTCTGTTCGATACGGAAATGAAACGGCGACTTGCCTTGACAAAGAGTGTCATCGCAGCCTCGGGTCGAATCATCTCCACTGCCTGACGCCCGCGTCCATATTTCCATTCGGAAGGCGGCAGAGATGACTGCGGTTGCGCATCCAGGGCCAAAGTAAACGAATCAAATTGTTGCATCAGCCTGACAAGAAGGAAAGAGGCTTCATTGTAGGCGTAGTTCTGGCCAATGCACTGGAAATAACCGGTCGGAAATTCCTTAGCACCCGCATCACTTGGAAGCCACAAGTACTCACAATACGAGGTCCAGCGCTGAACGGCGTGAACATCATGGGGTTAGAGGTGAATTTCGAGAGTCGGTTGGGGTCGATCCAACGTTCTGGGTCGAATTCGTCTGCATCGGAACCCCACAGCAGCTTATTCCGCTGCATCAAAAGAGTCGAATAAAAGAACGTGGTGGTTTTGGGCATGTAAAGGGGTTTATCCGAAGTGGTAGGGAACGTCTTATCGGACGGTGGAAGAGTGCACGAAGTTGGTCGACTCTGACGCTGGTTCAGAGGCACAGGTGGGAAAAGCCGCAAGGTCTCGTCGATGACAGCTTTCACTACCGCCGGCGATCAGTGACTGTCGATTGACTGTGACAGGATACTCACTGTATTTCAGCTTCTTGATGCTTTCATATGTCGGTGTACCATGGCCACACACTGCCAACACTTCCTCCCTGAGTTTATGTGCAACGTTAGGGTGGAGAGCAAGGAAATACGTGACGTATGTCAACAAGCAAGCCGTCTGGAAGCGAGAGCGTCATCAATCAGCACTCGAACAAAAGTATCCCTGAACACATACCGTATCTCTCGCAGCAAGAAGTATGTTGAGGAGCTGATCGCGAATGATACCAACATCTGACATAAGAGTCAAAAATGACAAAAGCAACACACGCGTGCCAACGAACCATCCGTGCTGTCAGCCAAGTGTTGCAAAAACGTCTTCTCATGATCCCCATCGCCCCCGGCCAACTGAGATGCCGCCTTTTCCTGTAAAGCTTGGCGAACAAGGGGGTCCACCCATTGCCTGATGATGTCTACGTAGGGCGTAGTCTTGTCGTCGAGCAACTCGAACACGGGCCATATGATACCAGTCTGGGCACGGACGGTGATGATTTGTTGCACGGCCTCGAACGCCTTTGCAAATGACCCCCAAGCATCGTCGGTCGCGGATCCACGAGCGCTCGCGGACACGGTCCCTGGTACGGGAAGTTGACCAGAGAGGGTATCCAAGTTTTTTCCAAACAAGAACTCGGAGGCAGCATCGATGGTGAAGCGGGCGAACAGGTCCTGAACATCACAGGGGCGATCTGCGGCCGCAATATCGGACAAGATGGACAAGGTGCGACTGGAATACTTTTCGAACAGATCAAAGTCGGAGATCCTGTCTCGGGCGAAAAACGGACGCGCAAGTGCGCGATGCTTCGACTTACGTTAAGCATCGGTTTATACGCACAAGCGACAGGGTCACTTACAGCTTTCCACATCTATAGATACAAACGAATTAGTGGCGAGTGGGTGACCAGCCGAAATGAACACTTACCTGATCATCACGGTTGAAAATGCCGTCTCCCAGGAAGGTTTCCCTGAAGGAATGTGAGAAGAGTGCGAATATCGAGGGGAAGTAGCCTACATTCGCTCTCGCTGTGCGGTGCCACGCCAGAAGTGGTTGAACCCAGTTGCCAAGACGTACTTGATGTGCTCCTCATCCATGGAAATAATCTATCGTTTCCCAGCTGAAGAATGCTGTATTAAGAGGAAGGAAGGGTACTAACGTTATCCATCCACAGGAAGCGGGTGTTGAGGGTGGTGCACTGGTACTCCTCAAACAAGTCGAGGTAGGCACCGTAGATGTACTTGGATCGGTGGGCCTTTCTCACTCGAAGCATGACATCGATGTTGCCCGGCCACTTTCCGACGACGCAGGGTATGCGCCTTGCGCCGAGTTGCTTTGCCTCGCGCCGCTGGACGAGCTGCGTCCACTGTACCCTGACGATGGCGCCTGCGACGATGGTTACGAGGTATGCGGGCACGGTCCACCAGCGGAGCTGCACACGGAGGGCATGGGTGACCGCCTCGAGTGTCAGGGGCGGCAGGACGACGAGGCGGAAGATGTCCACGATGATGCGGCGACGGAAGTTGACCATGCTTGGGTGGGAAGGGGACGGGGATCGAGTGCCCTGGAAGGGGGCGTATAAGAAGTCGTCAGACTCATGTGTGAAACCTGAACGGAGAACAGATCTAGCATCGGCCTAAGCGGAGCTTGGGTCGGATCCGTCCTGCAGTCGGGTCGGGGGTTTTCTGTCTCCGGATAACACCAGATCCCGGTCCTACGCGCGCTCGCCCTGTTCATTTTGCAGGTGGGGGAGGGCTGGGAACTGGTGGCGCGCTAAATGGAGCTTAAAGTTTTTGCCCTCGGAGCACCCCAAGCACGAGTTCGTCCTTATCTGAACCGGCACGCGGACGATCCGATACGCATGGCCTCATTACCGCCATCGCCCTTGCTCAGATTGGGATGGCACACCGCGAAAACGTTGCACGCTTTTCCAGCGCTCAGACGGCCACCTTATGTAACTCCCCAGCCCGGAGATCTCGTGGCCCCAGATAATGCCGACGGATGTTCCCAAACGCATCGGAAAGCGATAATTTTATCGTCATGCCATTATGACACCTTTTTGTCACACGTTGGCGAACCTAGCCTCATATGTTTTGGTCGTTCGACACTCTGTCGCACGAAGTGCAGCCAACACCTCACTTGTCGGTTCCTGTTCGGTGGTCGTCGACACCACTGGAATTCGTGGTAGTTTTTCGGTGAATCGGCGCAAATGTGATGCCGTCGTCTATTATTGTTGCCAGGCTCAGACCAACCCTTGGTTACAACAACGGGTGTTGGTCGAGTCGAAATTGTGCCGATGCTGTAAGAAAAAAAAAAAGACAAAAGACAGCAGTTTGACAAACATTCAGGGCTTTCACGCGATCGCGGAGACGGTTTTTCATCTTCAGCGATGTGTCCTGACATGCAAGAATAAACTCAGGGTTTCCATTCCCCCGCAGTCTCCGTTCATTCCCTGTGGCAATCTATGGCACCGTATCCTGGGGTCGATACAGTACATACAATAGATCAAAATATATCAGCCATAATGTCTCCCTTCTCGCCAATATCCCCTGGTGGTGCCTGATGTCCTAACGCGTCCACGTCAATCTCACCATCCGCGTCGACGTCATCCCGGTTCAGTAAAAATGAAGGGTCTGTAACCTCGGCAAGCAGCTCCTCTCGTTCATCCAACTCTTCCTTGCTCATCGGCAAATGTGAGATGTGTACTACCTCCCACTTGTCGAGATACGTTTCCAGGGCCTGCGTCAGAAAGCTCAGCGTTTGCCAACGCTCCATTCCGTTGCACTCACGTTCGTGCGTCTCTTTTTCAAAGTCATCTTCCGCTCAATGTTCTTGTAATAAGCCCCCTTGACGCGTTGCTCCCCGCTGCCTGTGACGTTTGGCTGCGTGTCTCCGCGATCAATCACCAGCAAGAACTCGTTCGGCACTTCTTGCTCAATTTTGACAGTCTCAAAGTCGCGCCACAAATGGAACGCAGTGGTCTGTGTCGTTTAGGTAAAGTCAACATGTTCATGTTTGACAAGTTGTGGATACACACTTTGGGCTCCTCCTCTTTTGCAATGGACGAACCATTCTGACGTCGTTCCTTGAACTCCAGCGCGGATTCATCATCCTTGGTGATGTAGTAGGCCAAAAAGTGGTCGCCATCAGACTCCATAGGCCGTAGAATAGCACAATCCAACCGAGGATCTTCCACCTGCGCCAAGCGGAATAAGAACTACACAGAGAGTAAAGAAGACATAGCGAGGACTGACATCAGTCGGTTTATCACCGGGCCGCTCGTTGAACCTGAACAAGTCATACGCGTTCGCCCAAATATCGGCATCTGGAAATATCTCAAACGATTCGACAGCCGTGACGCCCTGCTTGTTTGGATGACGGAGCGTCGCGAGGTCGAATTGAGCAGGGTCGTTGCATGCAGAAAAGGATGATTCGATGTCGCGCAACTGGGCTGAACGAGACACGTCGATGTGTTGTGGAAGCGGTTTTCTAGCACATGCGTAAGCGAATGCGCCAACACGCGTGAACGAAGGGTCTCGTACAAATCCTGAACGGACGAGCCGCGCTGTACGCCTTCCCTGCTGATGTACTCCGTCTTTCGCAACCATGGCACGTGCGCCGGCAAAGGTGTGGATGGACCCGAGCCAGACGCCGACGCCGCACCGTTGATGTAAGGGGTAGCATTTGCGGACGGGTCGCCGAGGAGGAAGCGGTCTTTTGGATCTAGTGGAGGAAGATTATCTGGGTCTGGGTTCAGCGCTGTAGAGAGAGGTCGTCATTAGCGTATAGAGACGCGCGCAGAAAAGGGTCCAGACGGACCAGAGTCATCCGCCTCGTCATCCCAGAGACACTCCCACCGCCCGAGGTCAAGCGGCATCCCGCACTCGGCGTCCACGATCATGGGTAACGGTGTTTCATTGGCAATCGCGTTGAGAAAGTCGGGGCGCGCGTAGCGCATCGGGTTGGTTGGGATCTCGAGCAATTTTGGGGGACATGGTGGGGGTGGGATTGGATTCGAGTAGCGCACCCGGACGAGAAGGTCAATCTTGCTGCAAGGCGTGGTTCGAGTAGCCCTAGGAGACAAGTCGAGTGGAACTCACCTTTTCTTGCTCATTGATGTCGTATCGGTAAGTACAGTAGTATTAGTATGGTATATACGGTAGCCGTTTCGGTTTGCTTACACAAGCCGGTTGTTTGTACTAGTATACGCTTATGCAGTACTTGTACAACTTGGAGTCTCCGGCAGAAAAATCTGTCAGTTGTACTCACCTTAGACTGTCTTAGAGCTCCCATTTCCAGTACTATATAGTACCCGGTTCATGAACTTCGATCCAACTACGGAATCATGGTCAGTAATCGATGATGGCCAAGCCGCAACGACACAAAGTACCCGATTTCCGACGGGCTAATATGACTTGGACCATGATGTGTCCTAATAAATACATAGTTCGTTTAAGCTCCTTGGGGAAGCGTCACGAGACAATTTCAAGTTGTCCAGACCCGACATAATGGAAGTATCGGGTCTATGACGGAGAATGGATGGTACGCGACCTGGTGCTAACGGTGTTTAGTATGTACTGTCTCGAAGCAGCTAGTACAAACATACCGTCGGAATACTAACTCGTCACGGACTGTCGTGACTTTCGCTATAGGGGACGGTGTTACGTGAGAGAGGCAAAGGGATGCACTGATCCCGAGCCGTCTATCGAGTGACCAATGATCTGCGCACTAGGTTCTATATTGTTCCGCCCTCAGTAGCTGGCCGGAAAGGAACATTGTCGCGTAACTACCAGTCACAAAGGCAAGGTCCTTCGAGGAAAGTCGCTTCTGTGACGGCGGTGCCTCGTTACAACATAGGTCACCTGACCCATTCCCGGAACAACTCTTAAGTGCCCCTACGCCGATCCCGACGTGCGGTTCATCTCCTACTAATTCACATCGTCTTCATGGCGCACTCACGCTGGATCCCCCTCGAGAGCAATCCAGAGGTAAGCACACCCAGCGCCGACTTTCCCCCTAATCGTACCACCGATATCACAGGTATTTAACTCCGTACGTGATCAATTTGGATCTATCGCTATCTGTTATCGCTCAAGCAGTCTTTACCCCTGTACGTCCCTTGTAGTGGGCATATGCAGCTGGTCTTCCAAAGGATCTAGTCCATTTTCGCGATGTCTACGGGCTGGATGACGAGGTGTGACCTTCCCCTTAACCACATATTGCCATTTCGTATCGACGTTTCAACTTTATACACAGCTTCTCGCCCTTGTACCTGGAGGGGTCAAGGCGGTCGCACTCCTCTTTCCCTGCTCTGGCGCCATCGCCGCAAAGCGAAAAGAAGATGACACCAAGATCCAAACGAGCGGTCAAGAACCGATCGATTCGGGCGTATTCTGGATAAAGCAAACGGTACACGTTTCATCATTTCCTCTCGCCTCGAGGTATACTTATCGCTGGCGGCATATTTATTACTGAAACAATCATTTGAATACGATGATCGGGGAAAGATTTCGAACGCGTGTGGGACGATGGGTCTGATCCACAGCCTCGCTAACGTCAGTTGACTCGGGCATTTCTCGTCGCCGTTGTTTTTCTTCCGAGCTGAGTTGGCCTTCCTTGCCATAGACGGACGTGTTCTTCATTACCGGGAGCCCACTCGCCAAGTTCATCGATGAATGCAAGGGTGTGTCTAATTTCCTTCCCCCCCTACCTCCGGTTTTATGTCACCTCCATATACATATGTTCATTCGGTCATCCAGACAAGTCGCCAGAGGAACGTGCAAAATTACTCGAAACGACGCCATTGTTTGAGAGGATACATGACTCTGCTGCGTCCACTGGCCAATCATCTGTGCGGCCGGAGGATCTTGAGACCAATCTGCACTTCACATGCTTTGTCAAGGCGCCTGTCACGAGCCCCACTCATGATGGTATTAAACGGTGGCGTTTGATCGAACTGGACGGGGGTAGGATTGGGCCGATTGATAGGGGAGAGTGCACCGACCTCCTAAAGGTATGATGTTGCGCTCCTGGATTACTCACAGAACGCCCCTTCTCACATGACACACGGACAGGACGCGGCAAAATACGTCAAGGACTTTTATGTATCACAGGCGAAGAGTATTAGTTTCAACATGATGGCGCTCTGTCCTGGACCAGAGGAAGAGTATTAAATTAATCATGCGAGTTGGCATCCACTGTTCTATGAAATATGCATCTGAATGTACAAGTACAAGTGTCAACACCGTCCGACGAAACGGAAAAAAAAAGGGAGGGGGGGTGAACGACGTGCTACTGTGTATCCAAATCTTCAGCGAGCAACTCTGACATGGACCCAGGAACTTCCTTCATCATCCGAGCGATAAACCTCGACGTGTTGAACGTGCTGTCGAAGTCGGTGATATCCTCGCCGTTGCCGATCTCGGCGATTTGGGACGCCGAGGCAGCGATCTGTGCTCACATGAGCTATCACCGCGGTCGGCGTAACAAACGACTCACGCGTAGCAACTGGTTGGGGGGAAGCTTGTCAGATTTCGCTCTTTGTTTAACCCCTCGTAAGATGTCCTTCACCAAGAAGGGTTCCGCAGTCAACGGTCGTGCGACTCCAATGACTAGAAGGGTATTTGCAAATATCAACAACTGAGGAAGGCCCAAAGGCTGTCGGACCGACCGTCTGTAGAGCCAGACCGTGTGGCCTCTGACATGGCGCGCGCAGTCCGGAAGCCCCCCGTGAGCGCAATCTTGGTCCGACTCAAATGTGGCCTGAGGCGGTCCGCAAAATCAATAAAGTACGCCTCTCGCGCGGCGGCGGGCGGTGTCTAAGTACGTGCTGCGCATCAATGCGATGCCTTTTATTTTTCGGTGCAAAGGAAACGATACCCACCTTTCCCCGGCCTGTCGTCGCCGTTTTCTTCTCGTGCTCATACACCCTCCCACTAATTTCGATCAAGTCCACGCCAGCGGCCTCGAGCGCCTTGGAGATGACGATCGACTCGTCCCCACCGAGCCCGTTAGACAGAGAGTCCTCACAGTTGATCTTGACCGAGATGAGGAATGTCGGATCGTTGACGGACCGCTTCATTTCCGCGACGATCTCGAGCAATATTCGCATGCGGTTTTTTAGCGGCCCGCCGTACTCGTCTGTGCGGGTGTTCGTCCTTGGGGACAGGAATTGGTGGAGGAGATAGCCGTGCGCGGCGTGAACCTGCCCGGGGCAGATTATTAAAAAAAAAAAAGAATGTGACACGTTGAACCGAGGGGGGAAATATGCTGCTTACCTGGACGCCGTCGAAGCCGGCCTTGCGTAGAAATGAGGCGGCGTATGCGAATCGCCGAACGATATCTTTGATGCCGTCCCTGGTCAAGGGCGTTGGCCGTGCAAATAACACCCCGGACGTAGATGGGTGCTCCAAGTCGGAGGGCGCCTCTGGGTAGGGTTGAATAGTGATGGATACCTGCCGACCCGGGTGACTGAGCTGCCCAAGGACGAGGCTCCCGCCCGACTTGGCAGCCTTTGCTACCTCCTTGTAGTCCTCGATGTAGTCTCGGGGCAGATCCCGGTCGATAATCGCATTTCCTGCGATAGTGTTGGCGAGCTTGTTGAAGGATGGAAAACTCCCTACCTGAGGCTTCCAAGTGATCCTTTTTTATCTGAATATTTCCAGTGACTATGATGCCTGGCGAACGCAACTCAAAGATTGTACTATGATTATAGACGAGTAACGGTACCTATATTTCCCTTTGCCCATGTTTCGTAGAGTCGAACGAGCTCTTCTGTGGGCCGACCTCGTTCTACGGGATCATAGGGAGAAAACGTCGCGAGACGTTCAGACATCGCGCTCTTCATGAGCCTATTTTTTGCGACTTTTCTGCTGAACGGGAAGGTGAGTGATTGCCCTAAAGTTACGGCATGCAGGTTTTCAGGGGAAGGCATCGCCATGGGGCGTCGAATTGGTTGGTATGGGTACCGAGCTCCACTGAACCATGCCCCGTCATCTTTATAGTCCATGTTCCCGAGCTGTTCTGGGAAAGGGGCCGGCGTGTGTCCAAACATTCTTGTGATACCTGTGACACAATTCTATGAATTAAGGAATGCTCGCAAAAAGGGGTATATACCAACGCTAACGTTAACCGGAAGATGTTAATTGTGGATGCTTCTTCCGCCGGATTTTGCAGTGGAGTAGATAGAGTATGACAGCTGAGTCAGTTGCATAACCGAGGCACTGTCATTCAAAGTCTCAGCAACTTAGGGGAACACTCACCGCGAAGCCTCTGGCGTGTCCAAGACTGAATCAGAGCTGTGCTCCGTGGAACAAAGTCGGTGATCACGATGACGAAGATGGCGAGAATTAGCAGCGTATCAAAGTCATGGCAAGATTTCGATCGCCACAATTAAGAAATTGACACTGACTCGTAGCCGCTTTTAGAAAAGTGATCCCAAAGTTGGCAAACCTGTCGCAAGAGCGTGGAGGTAAATAACGAGACTGAGGATTGGGAGCAGGATTCGGACTGTGTGGCAAAAGCCTAAGTTGGCGTAAACTTCATCACGACGTTGCGTGGTGAAACGGCAGCAATCGATCACCGAAGAGGCATGGTGGGCTATGGTACTTCTTTCGCTTAGGCCACGGGAACGGACCGAAACGATTCCATGCATGGCCAAATGGCTTATGCTGTCATCGGGGGTGAAACGTCTCCGACTTCTAACGCCCGACGGGTCGCAGTCCAATCATGAATGACTTGCTGTGCCTAGAATAGCCATTACAGATGGCATCTCAATAGGGTTGGCCACGCACAGAATTTATGTGAGGATGTGAACAATGACACAACGAGGAGAAGCCTGGCGTCAGGCGTTCGTCACGAGTGACAATGAGGTCGTACATGCCATCAAATGACTCGAGGAGTCCGCCCGGGGCCCTGGGGGCAACCCCTCGGCGGCCCGCTGATCGGCGTGTATCGGAGAGCAGCCGGCAAACACCGCTTCGTGGACTCTTTGTTGTCGTAATGAACAATAAGAATGGCCCGTGTTGCTAGGCCAGGTGGAATCTTTTGTCAAGGTCAAGGTCAATTTTCATCGGACGGGAAAAAACCGACTGGTCGGGCCGGACGGAGGGCCGTGAACCTTCAGGGAAGCAGCTGAGGGTGCACAATTAGCGACACTGCCCATTACATTGGTTATGTGAGTCGAATTTGAAGTTTGTAGGGTCGAGAACAGTGTTGCATTAATGGGTCTCACGGTCCAAGTTATACTTGAGCAAAAACTAACCAAGAGGCTAGCCGAAAGAGCCGACGACCTAACCGAAAGAGCCGATCGCTTAACCGAGTGGACCACAGAGCTGGCAAATCTGAGCTCCGCATCTTGTTTCGAGCCCCGATGTCTAGCTGGCATGTACTTGATGCTTGATATCGGGGCTCGAAAATGGTGCGGAGCTCGCTCTGAGGCTTTTTCGTCAGCTCAGTTAGGTCGTCGGCTCTTTCGGTTAGGTCGCCGGCTCTTTCGGTTGGGTCGCCGGCTCTTTCGGCTAGCCTCTTGGTTAGTTTTTGCTCAAGTATAACTTGGACCGTGAGACCCATTATTGTGCCAGCACAATAAGCGGTCGGCAGCGCTTGACTCAATAGCCAGCGCCCACTATTACCGTCGGTGACTGTATTGTCCACCAACGCCAGGGCCCTGTAACGGCAACCTTTGGATGAGTCACCGAGCTGCCTCTTTTGGTAGCGGGTAACTTGTAGTACAAGTTGTTATCTCAAAGCCAATACGCCAAGATGGACTTGAAAAAGTTCGATCCGTACGTATGGATTCCAGGCCAGCGTATGCTCGAGATGTCCAAATGGGTATCACAAGGCGCAGAGGCTGCAAGTCCCATCGTTCCTTCTCTCGGAGACATACTCACTCAACGCTTACAGAGGGTATACAAGACGTATGTCAGGTTTCGGTCCTCGTACGATAATTGGGGTCCACTCGCGGCGGACATCAAGGCCGGTTGCCCATCAACCCCCGTCATGGACGACATTCTCTTCAAACACAGGTTTCCAAAAGAATACCGTCATCCCGACCTGGATAAGATGCTGACACGGCAGCGCTTGATTGGTGAGGCTCGAACTCTATTGCGATGTTTGCGGTAGGACCTGCATCACTCGATATCTCGCGGCTGAGTCCGATCTTTGTTTTGTTTCGTAGCGCGGGTGTGAACGTGCCTGGGATCAGGCTCGTGGATGTCGCCGAAGGCTGTCTGGGATTAGAGTTCATAGAAGGTCCACCAGTACGGTACCTCATTCCAGCAGGAACCGACAAGCCCCGTTATCACCTCATATCTCACTCAGAAGAGGATAACGCAGAACCAGACTACGAAGAAATCGTCGAGGACATCAACACCCTCGCGGCTGGTTGGGGTTGCGTGAAGCCCCTTACCATCGGTCCGTGCCTCGCGGAGGGAAGCACATATGATTGACTGATCACGCCATTACTATCAGAAATCCTCATGAAGAAGATTGGCGTAGAAATCGCCAAGCTGCATCTTATAGACATCATTCATGGGGACTTGACAACATCAAACATGTTGGTTCGGGCATCCAATAATGATCTAGTACGTGTAGACGGCTGGTTTGATGGCAGCGCCTGGGTTTCTGATGCGACCGTCAGGTGCTGATCGATTTTGGATTAGCTTACCACTCTTCCCTTGTCGAGGACAAAGCAGTGGACTTATATGTGTTGGAACGTGCCTTTGCGTCAACGCATCCAGATTCTGAACCCCTTTTCGCTTCTGTCCTGGAAGCTTACGCGAAGCGTACAGGGAAAGATTGGGATCAGATTGGAAAACGGTTGGATGAAGGTGAGTTTCATCGTTTATATACCACCATAAATGTTCTTATTGTCATTTTCAGTCCGTCTTCGTGGAAGAAAGCGGAGTATGGTTGGTTAAAGTGAGCCCGGGAGCTGTAGTGAGATAAGTAGGACTTCGGTGTTTTACTTACAAGAGCTGTGAAAGGGCTGACAGTCAAATCGAAGCATTCTTCCTCCCAGCCAAGGAAGCCGGTTGGTGATACATGTTATGGTCACGAAAGGAGACGTCCTATCATTCTTCACGTCATGATTGCGTTCAAAAGGCCACTCCACCGACCTCAATATAATGTGATCGGGCTTGAAGCCGGTCCTGAACCTTACTGAGCGCTACATAGGGTTTCTTGGTAGTGCTGGTCTCCATTGAAATGGTGCACGAAGCCAATGGGTCACCGGCTAAGGTCAGCTTGATTCTCTTGGGATCATTAGCTAAAGAAGTGCGAGTTCGAGTTATCCGATGCCTCGTGGCGTCGGTGGGTCATTTGAGACCTCGCGTCTCTACCCTGTTCGCAGCTGTGATGATGATAGAAAGTGACGTTACTTGCATGGAAAACAAAATACGAACAAAGAGACGTGTCAGTTCGTTGGATCTCATGCATATTATTGCCGCGTTCTCAAGTTGGGCACAACCAGTGCTTCTCCGAGTCGGCCGCTGACAACATCCGTTGCGTTTAACTATGGGAGGCTAACCTCATCGTTCCGATCACGTCTCTCAGGATACACTGTGTGAAGTGACTCCACAACCTCTGTCTCAGTATCAACTTATCTCGAGCATTCACACACCCTTGACATCATGGTGCCCTTCTAGGTTATCCATCAGCTTCTGACGCCGTCCGATGCTACACACACTTTCCCATTACGATATTCATTTTTACGACCCGAGGTTGGCGTTGCTCCGAATTGGACACATAGTAAGTGCTTATTTGAACAACGGTCACGTTTGAGCGGCGTGTCGAATTCCTCGCCTGTTGTCAGTCCGAGTCGCAGCATATCAAGGAATCAAATCCCAATGTCACTGATTGGACTGTTAGTCGTCTGCCTCTCTCCTCACTTGATCCCTTGTCTCGAACTGCGTCGAATCCAGGCGCCAATGCGGTCCTGTAGGGTAATTCATGGTTGTGGCGAGTACCACCAGAAATTTTTAGGAAACCTCGATAAGCTCACGCAATGGGTATTCGATACGGTGCACTGCCTCCTTGAACCCGCGCTCGTCGGAGATGTCGCCGACGCCACGTCTCCAAGTTCGACTAGCGATGCACCATGAACCATGCATTTTCGTCGCACCCAGGGTGTTGCACGAGCAATGGATTCTACCCGCTACACCTGCATACCCGGGTGGAATTGTTGGACATTGTAGAGGTTACGACGCTCTTTTTCGAACTGGGACGCCTTGAAGGCGGCGATAGAGACGGCAGTGGACTGTGCCACATTTTACACATTCATAGTTGAGAAGGTATATTTTTGATTAGATGTGGGGTGGTAGTACGAAAAGCCAGCTGGCATGCTGAAGAGAGCAGTCGTAGTTGATCCTTGTAACAACTCGTGTATGTGAGTCTTACGCCTTGGTATAAAGCACCTCCTTGTCAATCGGTGATCACTAATTATATTGCAGCGTACGTCCGCTTTTTCACCACCTGGCCCACCATCCCGGAACTTCCCAAGCAAACATAGACACCCCTGCAACCATCTCTTTATGTCCAACATAGGCGAACCGGTCCCCAGACCGGTACCGAGGAGCCTGTGTCAAGCAGGACCAACTTGAAGGTGAGGTGGCGTGTACACACAAGATATATACACTACTCCGCGGGCGTGAGTGCCCTTGCCAATTCGGATGTATACGACCGGGGTTCTGCGTGATAAGTATGGCTCAAACCGAACTGCGCGGTCGATTTTGATGCTCTGCGCTGTATAAATTTCATTGTCATCTGATATTGTTGCAAAAAACACATGCTATCGATCCACACTGTGCGCCGAGCGCCAACTTCGTGATGATACTTTCAATCTGTTGATATACATTTAGATTGCATATTTAGTACACACAGGAATCAATGCATGGAGGTAAATTCAGACCTGTTCCTAGCCTTAGACAAGATCTCCACCAGCGCAAACCTTCTCAATCCAATCCACTCCACTCTGCACCTTCGTCAGATTCTCACAGCCCGTCTCTGTGATTAAAACATCGTCTTCGATCCGCACCCCTCCCATTCCTTCAAAGTGAGCAAGAACATCGGTGTTGATGTAGGGTGAAAGGTGGACGTTGTAGGATGTTAGGAGAGCATTGTGGAAATAGACGCCCGGTTCAATGGTCTGAGGGTCGAGGAGGGTTAGTAAGAACCTCACTATGCAAAGTTCGACTTACTACAACCATCCCTGTCTGCAATTCTAACCGTAATCTGAGGTATTTGTAGAAATCCTTGTGCCCGCCTGCCCTGCCGCTCACCCCGTCGGCATCGTTGACGAAATATTTCCCGCTCCCAGTAGGTCGGCTTGCGCTTGGGACGTCATGCACGTCCAAACCCATGGAATGACCAACGCCGTGTGGGAAGAAGGCAGCACTAAGGCCAGTGAGCAGAATTTCTTCGACGAGTGCCTCTCTGGATGCCGCAATGAATCCGGTGTTAGAGTACTTTGTATAGCCATTCACGTGCCCACTGGTGTCTGAAGGATACATCAGCACAGGTAGATGAAAAAAATGCAACAGAATAGTCCGGGTAAAATGACCCACCCTTAATCATACCATTAGGGTCCTTGAATATACCAATGTCCAAGAAGCCTTGAACGAGGGTACGGTGGCATAACAACTGTATGTCATCCCAGTGGACTCCAGGGGCGGCCAGCTTGAATGATTCCTACAAGGCAAATGGAGAATAAGTACGGATGGCGCACAAAAGCAAGCCAATACACACAGATTGCATTTTCAACACAAGCTCATATACCCGCCTTGCTTCCTCTGAGAACCTTCCACCATTTCCAACTGGCATTGTACGCGTAACTAAGCAAGATCAATGAGGTCAATCCAGAGGTCAAATGCAAGCATGATTTCATATACGCGGCACTCACTATCCGAGCTATAACAATCCCACTCACAGCCAGCGTCGATCAGTAAGACCTGCGGCGACAATTCCCTACTGCTTTCGTCATGGGAGTGCGCATGAGAAAGATTTCCTGTATTGGCTATGTCTTGATGCCGCACTGGGCCCCAGGCAAAGGCACGGTCGTTGCAACAATAATGCAGCGTCGATGCTCGTGTCGATGCAGCAACAATAGGCAGATATGCTTGGTGAGCGGCACTAGACAAACAATATATTTATACCGGGGGCAAGGATAACGAGTCGGCTCACCCTTCTCGCCTGCACGAAGCCACGAATATTGCCTCAGCTTCGGCCTCTTTCTCAATTAACCATTCTCCGGGCAAAGGCACTGCAGGTGAGGTTTGTTTCTTGATCTTCCCTGCGACAGCCAATCCAAGCACACGCATAATAACTTCATGGGCACGTGAGCTGATATCGTTCGCCTTGCGGATCAAGGCGATCTCGTACGAATCCTTGATCAGGCGCGTCCGGTGAAGCGCCGGAAGGAGATGGCTAGCTGTCCTCGTCGAAGCCGATTGCAGGACAGCTTCCAAACCCTCCACTCCACTGGTAGCAATATTGGGGAATTGATCCGTTTCGGGAAGTATATGGATGACCGTCCTTGGCGGAAGTTGTGAAAGGGCGGAGACAAGTTTGGTGGGGTGCTCCACCATATCTACGGCATATTTATTGCGTGCCTCTTCGATTGTAGGAGGGGCGGGGGACCATAGCAGGTCGACGACTGTGGGCTCAAAGATATACAACGTTGTTTTCACAGAGCTGTCCAAGCCTTGACTCTGCGTGAGCCGAAAGGTGGGGTCATAAAGTGCCAAAAAGTAGGAACCGGGGACATTGCAGCCGGTGAGATAGAAGAAATTGGATTCTGGACGGAACAAAAGTTCACGGTCGGTATCATTCCGATAAGAAGTGGTGCCTCCAGCGAGTAAGATTGCGTGGGGCTGGCGTCGAGTAGTAGCAGTAAACAACTAGTTGCACGCAGATTCGCGGGGGAGTACCTTGCTTCTTTCTTCTGCAGACAATGACTCGATCAAGGCATTGAATGTCCGAATTACATGTTCCTTCGCTAGATTTCAAGGGCATGATAAGCGTGTGGAGGCAGCGATGGTGAGATTACATCGTCCACGGATGAGAACATACCAGGATACTTTCCGCTCAAATTTACATCTGTTGTCATCGTGCTCTTCGCGTCCGATCAGCCGAGTTGGTTGTAAGCAGCTTGACAGTCGAGGTGGGCCAAGCTTCCTAGCTAAGCAACGGAATAAAGGTAAGAAAGCAAACCGACATTTGTATATGTATACGCCGATGGTGAAGCGGTTATCATGCTTGCCTTCCAAGCAAGCGGCAGGGGTTCGACTCCCCTTCGGCGTAAGTTTTGCGTTGCTTGTTTTTTTTTCCGGCTTGCTTCTCGATCACCGAACTGTCGCACTGTGTGAACTTGGTTACTTGTTATGTATCCGAAACTCGGACTGGAGTCCATTTCCCTTAAGAGGAGCGCTCGCGTGTGGATGCACAATGGAGAGAAACCCGGACAGCCGGGGTGGTCGATGCGCGCCTCTGCCTCGGGCGGATCATGGGCACTAACCGCTAGGTGAGTATATAAAGGGCGGACTTACGTTTCTTTCTGTCCCGATTGAGTGTTGACACGTCCAAAGAGTCAAGACTTGAATGATGCTTGGACGCGCCGTACACATACGACGAGCTTCGTTTGCCACTGCCGCCCCTTCAACCTCCAAGCTCACTATTGGGATTCGTCGCGAGAACCCAGCCAGAATCTGGGAACGGAGATGCCCATTGACACCGGACGCCGTCGAGTCGCTCGTCCATGAAGACAATGTCGACGTCCTCGTTCAAGATTGCGACAGAAGAGTCTTTCCAATAGACCAGTTTGTCAAGGTCAGTGTGTGCTAGCAATGAACGATCCATGGCGCATCCCGACTCAGTGTTGCGTTTCAGGCTGGCGCGAAGGTCCATCCCACTCTCGACTCCGCCCATATTGTCCTTGGCATCAAAGAACCGCCACTTAATGAACTCACAACGTCGCCCGTGTCGCCGTCGCCCTCCGGTTCGCTAGTGCCTCGCACTCACTTTATGTTCTCTCATACGACCAAGGGACAGTCGTATAACATGGAGCTTCTGTCCCGATTCTTAAGCCAGAATCCGTCACGCGCCCTTCCCCCGAGATTGATTGACTACGAGCTTCTCACCGGACCCGGTGGGAAGAGAACGGTCGCTTTCGGATGGTTTGCCGGGGGTGAGAATTCACAATCTACCCCAGTGCCTTGGCGCTAATTATCTATATTTTGCCAGTCGCGGGTGCGCTTGAGTCCCTTTCTGCGTTAGCCCAGGCCCACCTCGAACTCGGAGTCGCTTCGCCGTTTCTTGTGCGTACTACATCGAGACACGAATCTGTTCTCCCATCTTATGAAAATATTGATCAGCACACTCCTCGTCCGCATACTCATGTAGCTTTACCATCATTGAGAGCTGCTTTGCGAGCCATCGGTGAGGAAATCTCCGAGCATGGAACACCCAGGTCCCTTGGTCCCTTTGTCATTGGTTTGACGGGGTAAGTTAATGAGTCATCCGCCACATCATGGTTCTTTAGAATCCTGCTTTCAGGCACGGAAATGTCTCGCAGGGCGTACTTTCCATCTTGAGCGAGCTTCCGATTGCAATGGTTAGCGTTCAAGATCTCCCTTCCATCATTAGCAGTCCAGGTATGTTGTATTATCTGTCCTCTCGGCCGTCCTATTGATGAATCCCGTCCAGATACCGACTTGCACAAGGTGATTAGTTTCTCCGACCATAATCACGCAGTTGTCTGACCAACTGAATTCACGAATAATGCAGATTTACCTAGTCCATGCTTCCCCTGCTGATTATCTTTCTCGGATTGATGGCGGACAGTACGATAGGACACATTATTATGAAAACCCGTGTCTCTACAAGTCCGATTTCGCTACAAAGGTGCAGAGCGTGCTTATCCGTTCGTAAATCTATCCTGACTGAGACTTGTCTCCCAGGTAGCACCTTATCTTACGCTTTTCCTTAATGGAGTTGGCTGGCTTCCAGGGTTCCCTCGTATCATGACGAATGATGACCTGATGACAGCACTTGCTCGTGCCGCAGAAGTCGGGCCGGGGAGGTTTGGGACCATTGGCGACATCAGTTGCGATATCCAGGTGAGTAACTCTACATGCATGTCCCCAGGAGTTAATACTCACTTCACATACCTTTCATAGGGTGGCCTCGAGTTCATGTCGCGTGCATCTACGATCTCGGAACCTTTCTTTAAACACCGGCCCCCAAGGCTTTTGTCCCATCTGTCTGGTGTCCAGATAATGTCTGTCGATATTCTCCCGTCCAGCTTGCCTTTAGACGCGTCCGAACATTTCTGTCGGGTGTTGATGCCTTATCTGAAAGCTGCGATTCAAGAGTACCAGGGTCAATCTATCGACAAGGAATATGCCGAAGCCCTAAAGACGGCCACCGTTGCCCGAGATGGCCGGCTCCAAGGAGTGCATACCTGGTTGGAAGGGCCTCTCGATGAGTGGCGACGATCTGCTACCAAGCAGGATGGTCCGCCAAGGAAGAAGAATATCCTCATGCTTGGGAGCGGGATGGTAGCTGGACCCGCGGCACAGGAACTGTGCAAGCACTCAGATGTAGAGTTGGTCGTCGGTCAGTAGTTCACCTATATCCGTATCGTTACCTACCGTGGACTTATTCATGTATATTATGTTCTTACGCATTGCTTTCCACTACCAGCCAGTAACTCTCGTGCGGAAGCCGAGGGCCTGATCAAGGGTCTCTCTAATGCCAGTGCATGTCTGCTCGACGTCCAAGACAAGCAAGAGGTCTCGCGGCTCATCGAGGCAGCCGATATTGTCATCAGGTACGTTGACGTTCGACTGGTGTAATGGATCAGGGCCCTTAAATGTGTTCTACAGCCTCCTACCCGTCCCGTTCCATTCATCCATCGCCGAACTGTGTATCCAGCAAGGTAAACATATGGTCACGGCGTCCTACATATCGCCTACCATGCGCGCACTGCACGGCCGGTACGTCCGTTTAACTACTCGTGCGTCGGCGCTCATTAGCTGTCACCCGTCTCCAGAGCGGAAGCCGCAGACGTCGTCTTATTGAATGAAATCGGCTTGGATCCTGGCATCGACCACTGCTCGGCGCTGGCGTTGCTCCAGCAGCTCGAGAAAGAGAACAAACGCGTTCTGTCGTTTACCTCCTTTTGTGGCGGTCTCCCCGCCCCAGAGGCATCGAACGTCCCACTCGGCTACAAGTTCAGCTGGAGTCCAAGAGGCGTGCTCAATGCCGCACTCAACGGCGCTCGGTTCAAGCTCAACGGAGAGGTACGCCCAATTTAATGTCTGTCATGTTTTTCTGTATTCAAGTGCGACTTGTCAGGCGACGGAAATTCCAGGGGAGAATATCTTGAAGCACCACTTTCCCGACGTTCCAATTTCCAACGTGTTGAGGCTGGAAGGGATCGCAAACAGAGACAGCCTCCCCTACGCGGACACTTACGGGCTCGGACGCCTTGACGATCTGCGGACGGTCTTGCGAGGTACACTCAGGTGCGTGTGGGCCTACCCTGCCGCGAAGCTGAGCTCACGCATGTTCTCTGAGCAGATACCCCGGGTTCGCCGAGCTTATGCACGCGTTCAAGGCAATAGGCCTGCTGGACACCGCACCCGCCTCGCACGTCCTCCCGCGCGCCTGGACCGACCTCGTCCGCCTCGTGCTCGCCCAAAAAACGGGCACAGACGCGAGCGCGATGCCCGCCGACGCGCGTTCGCTCGTGTCGGCCCTCGCGGAGATCGTTCCGGACGCGGGGCGCCGCGAGCGCGCGTGGGAGGCACTGTGTTGGTTCGGCCTCGTCCCTCCCTCGCTGTCCTCGTCCTCGCTGCCCGCGTCGTCGACGCCGCCGCCTCTCCCCACCCGGCCCGC
>JBBPUI010000155.1:0-33083 GCA_038094615.1 Heimioporus aff. retisporus | reverse complement strand
ACTAGTGACCGACGGAGTATACGCGTACGTGAGATCGCGACATTGAAACCAGCTGAATGTGACTCGTCATTAGGTGGTTCCGTCATCCATCCTACACCGGCTTCTTCTACTGGGCTTTAGGGACGCAGATGGTGCTGCAAAACCCAGTTAGCTTCGCCGGTTTTGCCGTAGTGCTGTGGAGGTTCTTCTACAGGCGTACACGAGGTACGTGCCCTGCTCTCTCCGATTCGTTCCCTGATTGTCTCCCAGTCGAAGAGAGGGCTTTGATACAATTCTTCGGAGACGACTATAGATCCTATCAACGACGGGTGGCCACATGGATTCCCTTCATTCCATAAACATTAAACAAAGTGATTCCTCGCACTAGTGTCGCTTGTCATGCAGGTGAAATAACGGAATGGTGTGGCATGTGTGATCATACAGAGCTGCTGAATTACTTGCATGGCTTGAAGCATGGTAGCCAACCCATCCGTTTCCAACATCTTAATCCGTGACCACGTTCGTCCGCTCCGAAACATAGATACCATCGAGGAATTTACGGATATCCTTGTTTCGCACCCTACAGCTACCTTGGATTGAAGCAGCTGCGGGAACATGTCAGCATTGGGCTTATCCATCGTGACTGTAGAAATACCCGATTGCGACACATTTTCGATGTCGTTTCCCTCCAGGATGAGTTCATCCTTCTGAGCCTTTGATTCTGATATTGCCACGCCATCCAACATCTGGACGTGCCGGACAGCCTGTCGAGAGATCAATTTACATTTCCAAAAATCTTCCAGCCAACGTACTTTCTCCCCCAGGAAGTTTACAATTTCCAGTTTTTGTCCACTTTCTTGAATGATAGTGTTGATAGGAAAGTGAGCGTAGACGGCACGCATTTTGTAGAGGAAGCCCTAATCATCACGTTAACGCTTCGTTTCATTAATTGCAAAGGCGAGTGTAGCACACCTTCGTCACCCCGGTGATCATGTTGTTGATCAGACTTTTGATGGTATTCAAACAAGCAACGTGCTTGCGCCCCCCTTGCCAGACAGCCAGAGCAACTTTGGTCTTGGTCTTGCCAGCTTTAACTACTTTGACATCCATGTCAACATGACGAACGTTTTTCATGAGAGAGCCGCGTGGGCCGGTCACTTTAATGACTCGGGCCTTGATCTCAACGGTGACACCTTCGGGAACGTCGATTTCTTCGGTCTTGAGAACGTCACGCATCTGCGGCACAGCCGTTTAGTACCAAGTTATCTGCTGGTAGAAGAAGAAATCCATCGGTTTTATAACGCCAGGCTGCGTAATACGCAGGAGGCACAAAACCATTGACCGGATCATCATTGAACGGCGTGAAACCGACGTACTTTGTGGTCACTGTCGTTTTGTTCTCGAGGTTGTTGAGCTTGGTACACTACGCGTGCGCACAGTGAGTTGAACCGGCATTCTGCGATCGGAGATTGAATTACCATAAAGCGGTGATTCCAAGTCAGCACGGAGACATTTGCTTCTTTACCTTCACCCACCACCACCGTTTCGTTGGGAGCTCCTGCCACCGTCACTTTTAAGTGAAATATTGAATTTAGAGTCTTCTCGCTTGGCGGTCTCAGTAACATTGGCAAGAACTTACAGCGTTATAAGCTTGAAGTGACATGTCGATGTACTCTCAACCCCCGGCCTATGGGCAGGTCGCTTACCCAGCGCCCGGCTATCAGTCTGCCCTGGCAGCATATTCCTACCAGCAGCCACCACTACCTCCCGCACCAATATATCATGTGGATCCCAACTCGTTTCGACGTGATTTTACTGCTCGTCTGGCAGAGCTTACCATTAACTCCAGGCCGATAATCCAAACGCTATCCATGTTCGCTCAAGAATACTCGAGATGGGCCGACGTGGTTGCACAGTGCATCGACTCGCACATCAGACGGGTGAGCCTTTGATTCATTACGATGAAAAATTTCACTTGATCTCAGCGGATGGGATGGGCCAACGTTTTTTTTTTCGCCTTGCGGTGATGTTTGTTGCTCGCAAATTATGTATATAGTTTTCTTTCATGTAGTCTGCCTGAGCAAAGATAACCTCTCATCGCCCCATCGGAGGGCACCGCCGCAGAGAGCGGTACGGCGAGGACGAGGCTATGAGAACGAGTCCCTGCCTGCTGTAGAACACGACGCTTCTTTGCTTGCTTTTTGCTCTTCCCCCTCCGCAGCACTTAGCTGACTCATCTTTCTATTTTTGGTTTGCTCCTTATTAGGTTCCTCCTTGGATGAAACTGCCCGCGTTCTATCTCCTCGATGCTATTTCCAAGAATGTCTTTGACCCGTATGCGCGCCATTTTGCGCCGTTCGCTATACCGTTGTTCCTCGACACTTATCAGCAGGTGGACCAACCAACTCGCAGTAAGATGGAAGAGATGCTGCTTACTTGGCGCACTGGTGCCCCGAGCGGTAAGGAACTCTTCGGTGTTATCACTCAACTCGCGATCGAGCGGGGTGTCTGGGGTGGTGACTCTATTTCGTCATCGGACGTGAGTATTTCTATCTCCTCTTAGATTGTGACGTCGACGATCACGACCCGTTGCATAGGGACATGCATCCGGCCAAGTCTCCAAGGTTCAAGTGCTCAGCGAGCTCGAGTTCACATTAGGTCAGAAGGAGAGAGCTCTTCAGTCCAATCCCTGGGATACAACGTCACAGAAACATGTTGAGGTCCTGCAGCAGGTGGGTAGTCATAGTCATAGTTTTATCATTGGCGCATCTTATGCCTTACACGAACTTAGCTGAGGAAGCTGGTGGAAGCTGGTGTCTCTCAGGATGAACTACGACAAATTCTTGGCCAGCTTCGATCACTAACGCGCCCAGCACAACCTCCACCTCAAACGCTGACATCTCCATCTCCGCCTTCCTCATTTCCTCCCTCGGCATCGACGTACCCATATTCACAACAACCTACCTACGCACGTCAATTTCAATCGACATATCCGAATGTGCTCTCTGGTCCATACAATTATCAGTCGGAACCACTAAAGGCAGACCTTACGAATCTCTCTACTCTTCTGTCGTCTATGCAAGCTAGTTCACCGTCATCCACAACTTCAGCCATACCTCCGAGCAGTATAACCAACCTTTACAACGCTCTCGTGAAAGCAGGAGTTGTTTCCGCTGATAATACGCCAGTTGGCGCAGGTTCGAATATTGATGAGGAACGGACACCACCCCCTTCCAACAGCCTCAGTCGCGACCATACACGTGCTTACCGAAAGGCTGTTCTTTCAGAGAAAATTAAACTTACAACCACGGACATCGTTAGGTACGCCAAGCCTCATCCTCTACGTCTTGCTTTATTTAACATCTTGTTCAGAAAACGGCCCATTGTAACATCGTTTCTGTATAATCGACTCCCTGCTCAATGTAAGCAGTGTGGTGTGCGGTTTAGTGATGACGCTTCGGGGAAGAAAGCTATGGACGACCATTTAGATATGCACTTCAGACAGAACAGGAAAGTCAATCAAAATCAAGGCCGTGGATATAGCAGGAGTTGGTTCGTTGGTCTTGAGGTACGGTAACTTTTCGCGCTTTTGGCATGATCGGAATCTAAGTAGCATGGTGCAGGATTGGCTTCACGAAGGAAAACCGGACCCAAAGGGAAAACGCCGAGCTGATGGTTCTAGTTCCAATTCCTTAAAGGCGGGAACAACCGCGGAGTCTGCTCAACGTGATGCCGAGCTTCGTGCACAATTTGTTGTGGTTCCGCCGGGTGACGAAGCCAAGTCATTATCATGTCCAATATGTAAGGAGACCATGAAATCTGAGTTTTTGGAGGAGGAGGAGGAATGGGTGTGGAAGAATGCTGTTGAAAAGGATGGCAGGGTAGGTGACTGCGCATTCTTGGCTCTTCTTCGCTGTTAACACTGGGTCTAGATTTACCATGCGACGTGCCGTTCAGAAGCTATAATGTCTGCTCCAAGTCTCGCCGCAAGGCTGCGGGATGGCACCTCGGGCCGCAGTCGCTCGCGAACGCCAGATATTCGTTCGACACCTCCAAAGGGAACCGGTCAGCGGACGTCATTATCGCCCTCTCCTGACGCAAAACGTACTGTGCTTAAGCGTAAGATTGTCAACGACGATCAGAATTTTGATCTTCATGCTGAACAGGGGGACGGTACGCCCCCTACGAAGAAAGTTGCTCTCTCGTGAATTTTGCGACCAGGCTGTTGGACATCTTTATTCGAATAGTTTATTGATAACCATGGGTCGCGAGACTTTGTATTACTGGGTGTTGCACAACATAATATGATATCAATCAATTTCGGACAATGCTAGAGTGACCAAGGAGTCGGAACTGCCAGACCCTGTGCCTGTATTGTCATTGACCGTTTGCCACACCACCAGGTTGAGCCACCCCACCTCACCATGCGGTCCTCAGGCGGCAACGGTTTCAGGCCAGGTATTGCCTACAATTACACGCAGCATCCCGACCATGAGCTCACCGCCTGCCTCAGCCATGAAGACGCCCCAGGACGCTACACTCCGATCTATCCATGAGATCACGAATCTGGACGTCGAAATGCAGGTGCGTTGCAGTCAAAGGAGGTTTTGATTAATGATCAAAAATTTCCGCAGATACCGGCTGCAGAACGACAAGCAGTGGTCGTGCTTGATACGAACATCCTGCTGGAATTTCTTGATGTCGTACAAACATTTGTATCCGAGGCTGAGCAGCAACAGTTACCCGCGTTGATCATTATCCCTGGGGTGGTGATACATGAACTCGATGTGTACGCGGCATAAACTACTAGCTACATTATGACATGAAGAACTGACTTGTGCTCGACAGCCAGAAGCATCGGGAGAGGTTGTCGTGGCTTGCACGCCGGGCATCCACCTGGTTACTTAAGAAGGTCAAGGAAAGAAGAAGCGTCAAGGGCCAAGCGCTAGATGAAACCTGCAAGTCGTCTGGGAACTGGAAGGTGAAAGAACAAGTGCGTGCTAATTCCGACGAGTCTGCAAAAAAAAAAGTTCACTAACGGGAGATGACAGGAACTGGGTACAGAAAGGGAAAACGACGGACTGATTCTCGACTGCTGTCAGTACTTTGATCGGGTCCGCCAGTATCGCACGTTTCTGTGCAGTAAAGACAAACTTTTGGCAGTGGAGGCAGAGAGCGTCGGTATGTGGCAAGAGATTCCCTCGAGTGACACGGGTGACATGACAAAGCGGACAGGAATACCGACAATATTTCCGAATCACGGATCGTTCTCTAGCCGGGATCTCGCCCTGGCTGTTTTTGGGGCTGGGGCGTCAATGCTCCAGTTTAGCGGGCATTTCCCAAGCTATCACAGCAACGTGATACCAGATACTGGGGGTGTGGGAGGGGACGACGATGGGATGGACGTTGACGACGACGCAGCGGTGACCGAACTTGTCCGACCGAGTCATCCGCTCGATCTGCTGCACCTGCAAGTGATCGAGCACTTTGGTGAGCTGCTGCTGGAGCTGGTGGTCAAGGTCGCAGGTCCAGAGACAGAAAAGTTTGGGGCTGCGGATAGGTCATCGAGGCATGCACCGCAGTACGCGCGGAAACAGCTGATGCTGTGGACGACGACGGACTCGCTCGAGTTCCTGCGCACGAAGAAGACATGGCCACGTTTATCACCACCCGTGGAGGTGTTTCTGATGCGTCCGCACGAGGGCAAGGGTGCGCGCAGGGGACAGGACTGGTCGCGGCGGGACTGGGAGGTCGCACTGTGCACGCTGTCGAAGATTGGGGCGCTGTGGACGGACGGGGCGAGCATCGGGCAGTCAGTGCTGGCTGTGGAGGGGCACGTCTGGCCCGTGTTTGAGCTTGATGAGATGCGGCCGACCGGAGTGGGTCTATATTAAATCGAATTTAAAAACAAAAACAAAATAAATGTTGGGTTTGCTTTTCGTAATTTCCTCCCTTTTTCGTTCCCCACCCCCATGTCTAAGAGACGCGCACTGCACATCGCACTCACCCTCCTCGCGCTCGTCCTCCTCGGTACCCTCCTCGTGCTCTCGTCCATATCCTACTACCTCTCCATCAACACCACAGCCTATCTCTCAGACCTCGATATCCCCCTCCTCGACAATAACACCCGCTGGAATGCCTCCCAGCACGGCATGACAGAGCGCATTCCGCGCATCCTCCACCAGACCTGGAAGTCGGAGACCCTTCCTCCCAAGTGGAAGGATATATCCGAGGCCTGTCGCGAAATGATGTCCGACTAGTACGTCTCCCCATCCACCCACGTGCTCGCCGCCCTTACGCGTCCCGCAGCGAATACATGTTGTGGACAGACGCCAGCTCGCGCGAGTTCATCGCAGAACACTACCCTTGGTTTCTCGACACCTTCGACAATTACAAGTATGTGATCCAGCGCGCCGACGCCATTCGCTACTTTATTCTCCACTACTACGGGGGCATATACCTCGACCTTGACATTGGTTGCCTGCGACCTCTCGACCCACTCTTGGTTTACCCTGTCATTCTTCCAAAGACGATTCCCGTCGGTGTGTCAAACGACCTCATATTTGCAGAGAAAGGACACCCCTTCCTCGCACAGACCATCCATAACCTCGTTACCTTCGACCACGATTGGTTCCTCAACTACCCTACCGTTATGTTTTCAACCGGCCCCATGTTTCTATCTGCTCAATACAGCATCTATACTTCCTCCCATCCTATCACCCCCGGCGAACCTGCGGACGTACGCATCCTTCCCAAGTCGCTTTACGGCAAGAATGCCAAACCTGGGGAGGCGCCCCACTCATTCTTTTCACACTTTTACGGAAGCAGCTGGCATGCAGACGACGCCCAGTTCATTGGTTTCCTCAGCCACTGGGGCAAACTTTTGATGTGGCTCGGTTTGGTCGTCTTGATCTGGGGCACATACCGTCTCGCAATGCCCAGCAACTCGAGAAAGTATGGCTTTAGGAGGATCGGTGGTTATGATGTACTCCTTCCGAGGTGGACTCAACGCAATGGTCGTTGGCACCTAGACATGCGCTGGTCCTCCTTCCTACCTCCGTCGGCTTCTTCGACACAGCCCCCCTCTCCGTCGAGTTCAACTCTTCCCCAATTTGAAGAGCACGTTTCACTCCTTCCACTTCCTTTCGATGTCCGCTCAGATTCCCCTGCCCCTTCTGACGTTTCGTCCTCCATTGATATTTTCCCTGCCTCTCCTCAACGAGGATCATCACCACTTCTTGATACCGTCCATCGCATCAGGGATCGTGCGACCGCGTTCTTTACTAATCAACGCGATAACATCATCTCCTCGCGCCCTCCCCCAAGACACCGAAGATACCGACCACGCGGCGTCCTGTTTTTCCTCCCTGCGATCTTCACTCAGTCGCACGGCTCGGACGTTCCCCCACGAAGTCCCCCACCTTTCCCCCAAGCTCCTCCCGAGAAAAACCGTTATCCTTCAGACGCTGGCTGGCTGGAGACTCTGTCGGCGGAAACCGATCCATTCTTTCATCAGGGAAGCTCACAATCATCTCGCATGGAGAGTCGTATATCATCATCACAGACCCTCGTTGATGTTGAGACCGCAGCAGGGTCATAGCTTCTGCTACACAGCAGGACATTATTGCCACGCCAGATACCTTACAATTCTATTAAATTCTATTGCTTCAGCTAAATATGTAGATAGCAGGTGGATCTGTTGGGATTCCAGAGTTTCCTGGTCACGTTCAAGTTCATTCACGCAACATTGGTTTATTTACGACCCATTGAATGTCCATTTACTGATTTGTCACAATTTGAGTGATGATCAAGACCAGGCACTCGGAACTGCGACTGATTTCATCCTGATTGTCAGCATTGTCATTGCTACCGCACTGACACCGTAGGTCGCTGACGGACCGAACGTCCAATAGGAGGCACATGCTGAGTGATGATTATACGAGACTCAGCAAGATGATCGTCCGTTCATTACGAAATCACGCACCCAGCAAGGGACCGACGGCCCGTCCTAATTGACCAGCAGAACGGAACATACCCAAAGCCACGCCTTTGGACAGCTGTGGGTGCAATTGCACTGGTTTCCCCGTGACCCGATCAATTACCTCATCGCATTGCAAAGATGCGAATGATGTAAGCGAGCTGACGACCGTCGCCGATGTGAAAGCGAGGCAAATAGCAGCCGTCTGCAGAAGATGCACTGCAATGGCAGACCGCTCCGGGGTGAATCGGGGAACAAGGGAGAGTAACACGAGGCCGGCAGCGCAGCTGATCACCCCACGCCGCGCCATCTTCCCCTCTCCCACCCTGGACACCGCCCGACGCACATACCCACCCTGTAGCACAGCGCTAATTATACCGATCGTACCGATGAGGGCACCATTTTGGCTGTTGCTCCAGTCGAAAACTATGGCAATGCGTGAGGCTCGTACGTCATCGGGAAAGAAGGTGACGAACGATCGAACGTGAGGAATGTGAGCGTGAACTCGATTCCGGAGAAGACGCTCAAAAAGAAAAAATGGTGCCACCGCAATGTCTGAAGAAGGTCCAATCGTTCTTGAACCGTTCTCGCTGGCGCGTTTGCCCTCGGTTCCACCCCTTTGTTTACTTCGGATGGCTCCACGAGTTTGACGCCCCTAGTTTCTGGTAGTGCTGCTGCCAAGAACAATGTCTCCACGAATAGAAGGATCAAAGTGATCATTGCAGGAACTGCGTAAATATTCAGTTCGATGCCTAATGCTCTCACGGAAGCTGGGACCGGCTGAGACGCAAAATACGCTCCGATAGGTGGACCTATACAAAAACAGATCGCGAACGCAATACCGACTTGAGCAAGAGATCTGGAACGTTCCGCCGGGGGAGTGATATCGGAGAGAATAGCCCTGTCGCAAGTTCAATGAACCACCGAGTCAAACATGACGAATATACGCACGTCGCTAATTGGACGTTTCCCTCGCTAAGTCCCCCAATTACGCGGGAGAGCATGTAAGATGAAAACGTGGTAGCCCTGATCCATCTTCAAAGTAATAGAGTGAGATTCGTCGCCTGTAAGAAAGGTGAACCAGCATACACCAATGCAGAGAGAATGTTCCCCGCCATGGAAGCGAGTAAGACATTCCTGCGCCCATACTTGTCAGAAAGCAGCCCAATTAGCGGAGAGACCAGGAACTGGAGTGTTCTTGAAGGACATGATGTTAGAACCAACTATATTTGCCCAGTCGACAGACACACGAAAAGGCCGAACCCATCAACCCCCCTGCATGCCGAGTGAGTGTTACATACTCCTTACGTCTCGGACATGTGAGCCTACCCAAAAGTACGACATCCCATCTCTGGGGGTTATTATTTGGTCTGTAGAATATGGCTCGGATGGATGAGGTGGTGTTCAATGTCCGAGATAATAACCCCGTGGGATCGGACCCTTCCTTCTATCAAGCACTCAGCAGGGGCGAGACGTGATGCATGGTGTGCTTACCACCGTATACCATTCAATAATTCGGGGAAATAAAGGAAGCGGAATTGTAAAAGCTTCCGACACGTCAGTACATCAGTACCACGATGAAGTCGACGCGGACTGACCAAACAGATCTAACACTAATGACCAGAAGACGATTTTCTCTATCTTACCCATTGGGCTAACAGGACAAACCAAATTGTTGTTAAAAGAGTGCGCAGCGCAGCGACCTTTCAACAAGCACCGCCACATTCCGCAGGAATACATCACACTGCCCACCAAGACATTCAAACAATATTGAATTCTCGCTTTATGTCGTAGCAAATCTCTACCTAACCAGTACCGTCCAATGCTTTTCCATACGTCGACTCAAATTGAGTTACAGTTATTTTTCCGTCTCTGACATTCCGTCTTCTTCAGGGTCGGCGATCGGAAATGCTGTACCTCGAAATTGCTGATCTTCCGAGGCTTGTGTAAGTCCCGTTTGAAAATGTGAGCTCGTCTCCGTCTTGGTAAGTTCTCGAAGGGCCATCGTAGCGTAGGCCGCCGTCCCAAGTGTCAGGCTGACCTGTAGAGCCATGAATTTGCCGTCCTGCTCTATGCTAGGGGGATCAAAGCCCAGAAGCTTGTCTTCGTCTGCCTGTGCCAGCGCAACATCGGGATCGGTGTACCGGAGAACCGACCACGACATATTCTTCGGGAGCTGAAGAATCTTTCGGTAGGATCCATTGAGAGTGTACTCTCTGAGGGTGGTTACTCAGTCTGATACGGCATTCTGACGAACGAACGGGTCCTACTTTTGCTTGCGAATAAAATTATCGGGGTCCAACCCATCTCTTTTCAAAAATTCACGATACCGTTCACCGAGTGGACCGCCAGGGTACTCTACATCTCTCCCAGGCAAAGGCATGATCACATCAAAAATCGGATATTTGTGGGCATCTTCTGCAGTTAGCGTTTTTACTTTAGGTGGCACCCACGGTGCTTTACGAGCCTTTCTAGAAGTATTGCTACTTTCTCCTTGAAATGCAGATTAGATACAATCAATTAAGATAAACGGACGAATCTACCGTGCTCATCGACCGCCATAGATTCATCCGGGTCTACATCTTGGGGTAGGTCATTCGATGCTGTTTTACCTGCCGGTTCTTCCACATATACCAAGTCTCCAGGGATTGCCTTATCAGCACCGTGCTCGCGGATGCGTTCCGAGACAATCGCATTCCACACGTATGACTGGTATGCATGTATATACATCAACCTGAGGTTGCGTGGAATCTTGATATCATACACAACTGAGTTTATGTCAAGCATGAAATGATGACGGAACTCACAGTCGAGAGTGCGCCCATGGCATTTCTCGTCTCGCCGCCCTGTTTCTTGTAACTTTCTAAAATGCATCTTTCTGCGACGACACGACGAGGCATGAGAGCAAGAGCGCGATCTAGGTCACGATCAACTAGCCACGCCTCGCGAGCCGCTACAACGTCTGGGTGCTCTCCAGGCCGTACCTGGAGGATCAATGAAACAGCCTTGTGCCAGTCAGATCGAAGAAACGCCAAGCCAATAGTATGTGTAGGAACTGCAGCCGTTCCAAATCGCTGCATACCTGCAAAGCAATCAGACTTTGGGGATATATTGCATTTTGGAGTCATACCATAGTAATTGATGAAACCTCTTTGCTTAATGCTCTCCATAACTAGGTCAAGCGAACCCATTGAGACGGCCTGTAAATTCCTAAGGATGGTTCATGATCTTGCTTGCTTGTGGTATAGAGCAGGAATTATGCTAACCGTAAAGTAATCACGAACTGGTTTCCTTTGAGCATACCAAGCTCCAAGCTCGCCTTACGATAGTTGAGGTCACCAATTCGGATACCACGCTCTCCCCTTTGAGTGACTGCCTCGCGCATCGAGCGCCGGCCAATTTGATTGGCAGCTTTCCACACGTCTTCGACAGTTTTCTTGCCACGCCACAACGATACTCGTTGCACCGTAACGCCCCTTTTGTCTTTTGTGCCAGCAACGGCAAGGTCTTTGACATTGACATGCAAGGTACGGGACAGGTACGCGAGCGCGTCTTGTGTGTCACGGTTCGTTTTTTGCAGTGTGAAGTGAATATACGGAGGGTATTCCCCACGCGGTGCTCGTTCTCCCCGAGCTTGAGTGATGATCAGAATGACAGAACACCTAAGAGGTCTCGAGAATTACCCCGCATGCCTCCACGGCCACCTCCTCTCCTTGACCATCTGATGATGATGCGAGAACCGTCTGCGCCAGCCGGGGTAGACAGATCCGTTTCACTTTCAAGTTTTCCCTTGAATAGCCTCCGTACTACTTGATGGAGAGCTGTCCGCGTGGCTTTCGAGTCGATAGGCTGCAACCTGATGTCAGAAGTGATAAGAATAGTTCTGTTGGACAACACACTTCGCTGAGGACCTTACGATAGTCCTCCGGCACGCTCCCTTGAGAACGCCCACCACGACTCCTTTGTTTCCCGCGCCCGCCACGAGCTGTTCCACTCTTTCCCCGCCCTCTGTCAGAAGAGTAAGGCTCGTTCTCCTGGCGGGGCGCAGTATTTTGCTCGGAGGCCTCGTCAATGTTAGGCTTATCGTGTGCCCTGCCTCCCCAACCGCTGTCGCTTATTCGAGGGGGCTCGGGACCTTCGAGATATATTGTTTTGAGTTCGACGATGGATGATTCAGAAAGGAATGGGGATAAGGATGATTCATATTCGTCGTTCCAGATGGGTTCATCATCAACTACCGCCCCGCCACCCTGCTCTTCGCCGGCACTTGGCACAGCAATGGTATCTTGGTGGCGTATACTCAGAGTTTCTGCCTCTTCGATGGCGTCCGTGTCTGGAATGTTGGTGACCACCTGCGTTGACGCGCCGGCAATCTCTTCAGTGGGAACCAAGGAAGTACTCGGGTTCTTGTCTTTCTTTGACTCTGGCAGGTTTAGTGACTTGACGTGCACCACCTGGTGATCCAAATCAACTTCGTTGACCAAAAAATCCGTAAATCTATGAACAGTCGAGTGCCGCAACGACAGCCCAGAGAAGACCTACTTACCGTTGCTTGATGATGCCGCTTATTGGAGGAAGATCGCGGGTTATGTATTCAGATATTCCGACATCACATTCCAGTAGTTGACGAAGTCCGTGAGACGTGGTCTGTGGTGTGTTGAGACTCAAGAAGGCATGACTGGGTGGAAGGATGGACTGCTCCGGACCGTCGCTGTCACTAGGGTCGTGGTCGTGGTCGAACTCGGTTGTTTTGGTGCGTTTTGGAGTCCTGGACTCGCTGTCGTCGTCCTCGCGTTCGTGGATGGAAGCCGACATGAGGTGACTTGGTCAAATCTATATCAGACCATGACATCCCCCCATCTGCTCAGCTATGAAGATCGCGCCCAGAAACACAACAATCCGGCTGCACGAGCCCTCTTGTACCTCATGGCGAAGAAGAGAACAAATCTCTCTGTTAGCGTCGATGTCACTCGCAAGAGGGATTTCCTCGCCATCATCGACGCCGTGGGACCCTATGTCTGTCTCATAAAGGCACTTGTTCGTTCCTTGGCCTCCTAGGACTCTACTCATAGTTCTGACCACAAGACGCACATCGATATCCTGGAGGACTATGATGCATCGGTCGTCGAGCAGTTGCAGGCACTCAGCAAGAGGCATGAATTCTTGATTTTCGAGGATCGCAAGTTTGCTGATATAGGTGAGATTCCTCACATCCACTGACCCTTCATTTCAAACTGAACCTTGCACAAGGTCACACCGTCGCGCTCCAGTACTCCAGTGGGATTTACAAGATCGCAAGCTGGGCGCACATCACAAATGCACACGCCGTACCAGGCCCCTCTATTATCACCGGCCTCGCGTCAGTCGGTGTGCCACTTGAGAGGGGCCTGATTTTACTTGCCGAGATGAGCTCAAAAGGTACGCTCACGACAGGCGCGTACACGGAAGATGCGGTTCGTATGGCGCGAGCACGACGTGACTTTGTCATCGGATTCATTGCACAACATCGAATGGAGGGTATTGGAGCGCGAGAGGTAGACAATGTCGAGGATGAGGATTTCCTGATCCTTTCCCCGGGCGTCGGGTTAGATGCCAAGGGCGATGCCATGGGTCAACAATACCGGACACCGGCCGAGGTGGTGACAGACTGTGGGTGCGATGTGATCATTGTGGGCAGGGGAATTTTTGGCTCTGGCCGTGACATTGACGTAGAAGAGGTTCAAAAGCAGGCCCAAAGATACCAAGCTGCAGGATGGCAAGCGTATGAAAGTCGCCTGTCTAGATGATATTATTCATAGGCATAATTCATCTATTAGCGCTAGGAAGGCGGTTGATTCATAGATATGAAGTCGAAGTCGTTACCCTGCCGCACCCTCCTGCTCTAGCCTCTGTCGCTCGGCTTCTTCAGCTACCTCCTTTTCTTCCGCTTCAACTACCTCGATGTCAAGCGGGAATGTTAGGATCGCAGCGATCCCCGTCAGTTGATTCAGCTCTGAAGGGAGGTTACCCATGTGTAACTATACGAACATTGAAAGACGCACGTTGACCGGATTCGTGCATGCTAGAAAAGATCACCACTTCCGCCCCTTTCTGTTGTACGCTTTCAACCAGCGACACATACCGTTTCCTAGTTATTGGATCGCTCGCACTGCAAAAGAAAGTTATCGTGAGTGCTACACGGAAAGCATAGGTGCCTACCGGAAAAGTTCATCTGATATTAGGAGCGTCCCGACTGCCCCTCGATCCGCAGCTAAACAAACATGTTCGGGCCCATACCACGCACGCATTTCGTCTGATCCCAGCATCTTGAAGAACCTACGATCTTTAGAATTTGGTGTTGATTGCAATGAAAGAATGTCACCTGTCCAAAACTATACCCTCACGGGCGAACTTTGTCTCTTTCAACTGTGCAACAATCTACACCACATGGTCGTGAGCCGGTAGCTGACAAGCAGGACGATGGTTACCTCGGGACTCTTCAAGACTTCCACCAAGCTGTGGACGTGTGGACTGCTGATATGGACTTTGAGAGCCTTTTCCCGTAGCGACTTTGCCAGCAACTTGTCGTTCCGCCTCCCAGCCTCGGTCATCATCGTGGAATAGACCGCGTCCCTGACCCAACCAGGACTCGCGAACACTATGGCACGTAGATTCGGGTTGCTGAAAGGAATGTGCCGGACGAACGCATCATAGACCGACATATAGAACTTTGTCATCGCTCTCTCGTGCTGTGATGTTCCTGGTGCAGAAGCCTTGCGTGGGATGGGTACAGAGAGTCGGTGCGTTATGACGGTGAGATGCTGGGACAGCAGGCAGAATGTGGCCGTTCCGTCACCGCAGATGACCGCACCAACCTCCGCCCCACGACCAGGCATACAAGATTCTTCGACGCGAGAGAGTGCTATGCTGTCCCATCCTTCGACTTTTTCGATCCGAACGTCACGATTTGGTTCGATGTCAAGCGTGTGGTAAGCTCCCATCCTGACATTCTCATTTTCGGACGTCACTCGGCCAGATATGTGGAGTGCCGCAGTTGTTGGAGGTGGGGCGGAAGACGACGAGGTTCCCGATGGCGCTTGATCTGTTGTAGATGACTGAGCGCCGGAGGAAGAGTATTCCACCTTAGAGACTTTCAGTGTGAGTTTCAATCTGATCCGATGAGATTCTGTAGAACCAGTCGCTGATACGTTCTGCACGCGTCTATATCCATCATTTGTATCTCACAACAGGCGGTTAAGTAGAACATCGTACCGAATAGCGGGTGCCCTGACAGAATCGTCCTCCTGTATAAGATTGTACAGATGCCACATATCCTCGTCATCTTCAGGACGAAGGGTGACATGGCCCTAGTAACACTTGTCGAATCATGTGGTCGAGTGTAGATTGTAGACTTACTGTACCATTTTTATCAATGTACTTTCCGATGAGCTTCATGATGGAATGGATCCGGGGAAAGTGAATGTTCGCGGATCTCCTCGACACAACAGCCCGCTCGATTAGGAAATGACCATTCATGTTCATACACAGACGAGGCTCGACGTATGTTACATAGCACTCATCAACTCATGTGCGTGCGCAAGGGGCGACGGCAAATTAATCATCGAGATCAAAATCTTCGTCGTCTTCATTTCCCTTTCTGGAGCCATCTCTCGCCAACGTGCGATGGCTTGTAGGGTACGTGAGGTTGAACGGGTTCTCGGTCTTTTGCAAGACGCCTGTTTCGAGGTGTATCGCTAAGCACGCTGCAAGGCAAGCGGAATTGCTTACCACTTCGTGACAGCCTAAGCTTGAGGGCGGCAGTTTCAAAAGCATCGTTGTTCCCGAGTTCCTCAAATCCAATAAGTCTGGTAACGGACATGAGGATCGGACAAGGGGTACGACGAGCCAAAGCCTTACCGATCTTTGGAGACACCATCCACGAAGCACAACACACACGGAAGCACTCGGATGGACAAGCGTTCGACTAACCATGGTACGTTTTCTACAAACACACGGATGAAGCGCGTGCCAAAAAACTCGGGCGCGAGTTTCTACTAGGAGCATCGTTAGCCGTGAAAAGGAAAGACTCGACGTGGTGCTCACGGCGAGATGCTTGTCCATGATTTCACACCTTTTAAAGTTGGTGTGGTAGAAGTGTATTATGCAACGAGGTTCATTGCTGGCGATGCCGCGAGGTCAAGGCGTCGCAACTTAATATCTCAATGATTCTACTTACGCACTTATCCGGATGACCTCTTTTTCGTTGGCGATCTCGGTATAAGACCCGTGTGCGCTCTGGCGCATGTCCTTCAGCTTCTCAGACCTGGTGAATCTCGTATTAGCATCGACGTGTAACCTCTAGAGGGAATGTGGTACACACTGTAGTCTGAGCTGTTCGAGTCCGTGTTCTCTGAGTGCCGCGGAATCCGCATTTTCGATTTCTGCTTCCAGTTCTGCGAAGATGGCGTCGTTGTCGTCGTCATCCAATTCCTCTTGCGATCGAATGGATTCTACCACGCGTGACGCTAAAGAGGTGATCTTGTTATCCATAATTTTAGAGAACAAGCTTCGGTTTTGACCGCCCTATAACGAACGACATTGCCGTTTCCAGACAGTAAACGCACGGACCGGCTATTCCTCGGTTGGTCCATTAGTGTGGTATGTAGTACTAGCCACGCCCAACGCGTCGTTTTGTCAGTCGCTACGTAGGAATAGTAGCTGGATGTGATGCACGGTAATATACACCCGTCCAAAAAAAAAGAGTACATTTACGGCTACGTAAATTGCTGGTGCAACATAATGTTCACACTTGTCCTGGATTCTTGTACCTTCTGATTGCCCTTTCCCTAACGTCCGCATGCTCCACTATGGGTCTTGGGTATCCCGTCTCATCTGCAACATGTGGAGGCGGGTTGTGAAGTTCTACATGTGTTATATGAGTAAATGGACTTCCTCGACGCGGACAATCGCCACCTGTTGAGTGTAGATCCTTTAATTCTGTAACGTACGTCCGGATGTAGTCGCCCGTTGGATCTGCTTTTGAGCTTTGCGTGTATGGGTTGAAGATGCGGAAATATGGAGACGCATCAACGCCAGTGGATGCACTCCACTGCCACCCGCCATTGTTGCTAGCTAGGTCACCGTCAATAAGTTGTTCCATGAAATACTGTTTATAATGTTAGCGCATATATGGGATCCAACAGAGTGGCTCACTTGTTCCCCCAGTCGCCAGTCTAGCATTAGATCCTTGGACAGAAACATCGCGACAATCATTCGCATCCGGTTGTGCATCCAACCTGAAAAAAATACGTTGAATACATTCACGAACGTAAGGATCCAGAGCCA
Organism: Heimioporus aff. retisporus; assembly: GCA_038094615.1. Classification (NCBI taxonomy): domain Eukaryota; kingdom Fungi; phylum Basidiomycota; class Agaricomycetes; order Boletales; family Boletaceae; genus Heimioporus; species Heimioporus aff. retisporus. Next base: position 15,802 of record JBBPUI010000155.1, on the reverse strand, counting down.
AATTACCCATCGTGTTCATTTGCCGCATCGCAGCATCGACGATGGGAATACCAGTCCTTCCTTGCTTCCACGCGGCTAAATGCTCTTCGTTGACTTCCCACTTTACATTCGCTAACCTCTCCTGGAATGGTCTGCCCATCGAGACGCGCGGAAAGTTTGCCAATACATTCATATAAAAGTCTCGCCAGGCTACATCACGTGAGGAAATTTACTAGGGTCGTTTAAATGTACGCACCAAGTTCCTGGACCCAACGGCCAATTCCCGTAGTCCGCGTAGCGTCCACTTTAGCTTTGTTCGGTCCGGCCAGGGACATTGTTGCACGGATGCATTCACGAGGCGATATGACGCCAGCAGACAGATAGGGGCTAAGCCTAGAAGTTGTATCTTGGTCACCTCTGTCCCTCTCTTCCGCATACGTGAGGATACGACTCTGCTTGTCGGAAGTTTCCGCTCCTTCCGCCAGCGGGTTTGCAGTGCCCAACTGCGACGACTTTGCCCTGGTGTGAAGAAAGCGCGAAAGTATCTGAATGCCCAAAATGAGAATGAACTTGATGGAAGGGGGCGGAAGATTACCTCCCGAGCGGCGATCGAGCCTGCAGGCCAAACCTTGAGCATCGTTTCTCTATCTTCGGGGTCCAGTTCGAATCCCTCCATGGCGTGCGGTACTGATGTGTTGAAGAGTTTGCCAACAATCGGATGTTGGCGGACAGAAGGTGGATTGCCATGTGGAAGAGGAGACTCTTCGAGGTAGGCACCAATGTTTTCATTAACTTTGGCGATCCAAAGTTTCTGGTAAGGAGAATAAATCTAGGGTACTAAAATGAATAGATTAGCATAGAGCGACGGGTGTACTCGTACAGTATGAATCTTTCCGGCTTTGGTTTTAATAGCGCCGGGTTCAATGATGCACTTGTCATGGAAGAAATGTGGCAGAATGCCCTTTTCTTTGGCGCTAGCAAGGACTTGCAAGTCGCGCCTAAGTTCGTCTATTTCGTATTCCATGTTGGCAAACAAGCTGGTACATTGGAGAGACTCGAGAATGGAAATGATTTTTGAAGGGATCTTATGTCGTGGTGTGTGTGATAACGTGTGCAATGGAATGTCAAGCCTCGCAAGTGATTCCTATGATCCCTAAGGAAGGGGACAGGCGGAACAAGATTAAGCGGTTACCTTTAGGTCTGACAGATTGCGAAGCACAAAGTCGATTCTCCGTTTGCTCCTATCATGGGCGATGTAGTCCTGGGGGCTGAGTAAGAAGAGAACGATGAGGGGTAGCCCATTCTCGTTGGCATGTTTGGACGCGGCCGCAAGGGCTCTATTGTCGGCAACTGACAACGATCTGAACGATGTCGACGGAAGAAATGAATGGACTTACTCCGCAGGTCGCCCATGCGCATCCAATAGACCACTGAATTACCGGGCTGTGGGTTCTGTATGACATTGCGCATTTCGGCGAGGAGGCTTAGGAAAGGGGGATTCGCTTGGGCTGCGGCCGCAGCCTCTGGAGTGGCGGTCCTCGTGAAGGTGAAGGCATGGAGAGTCCTTTCCCTCTTTGCCGTTGTATGGGGACTGGGACTGCGAGGCCTCTTTGACATGGTGGTCCTGTAACGAGATGAACTGGAACACGTGACATGATGTCACTCGGGCAATATGCAAGTCGCCCTTGAAGTCGTCAAAGTCGAATTCAGGAGAATCTGAAAGACGACCAAGAGACACAGCCACAGCCAATTACGGCATATCCTAAAAATGGAAAGGGCGCGTTCTTGCCACCGACCACACAGCGGCGTCGTCGTCGTCGTCGTCCACTTCCGCCCGTATCACTTTCCCATCCATCTGGTCATGGACTTGCCAACACCAAGGGAGGTGGAACTTGAGAGTGCTCTTAGAAAACGAGATGCACAGCTTGCGGAGCTCACGGTGAGACTTATGGCTGCCTGAGAGCGCCCGTGCGTTCTCCGGTCGTCCGCTAACCGCCTTGCACATCCACACAGACCGAGATTTCACGGCTTCGCCAGTTCCTCGCCGTGCAACCTCACCCATCCACGTCGGATCTTATTACGTTACCTCCTACATTAGTGTCGGTGTTGTTGCCACACGTCCACAGGGCGACGGCGACGGGTTCCTCGTCCTCAAGTACGGCCAGTACTGCGTTGACCCAACGCGTACGATTACTTCAAGAGGAAAACGATGAGCTGTACGACCTGCTAAAGCACGGCGAAACCGGAAAATTAAAGGAGGAGGTCCGAGGGCTCCGGCGTGTGGTGGATAGACTAGAGAGCGCGCTCCGAGGTGAGGATGTTTAATATTCGGGCATGCTCGCGCTAACAACACCGGTTTAGAGTCCCATCAAGTGATTACATCGCTTTCGTAAGCAATCGCTATTACCACAGTTGGCGCATTCACCTAGGCATCTGGATCACAGAACTGAATTGGACAAGTCATACCAAAGCTTCCATTCTTCTCTGCGGCAGAAGCAGATCAATTCGCACATACACCACCCACCATCTCGTGAATCATACCACGCCGCGCCACATGGGCAGGCGACGAATGGGTTAACGAAACCACCTCCAACGGGACCGAGAGCACACAAGAAGGCACGTTTGTCTGACGCCAAGGCATCGCCTGCCCAGTCGAGTGTGTCACTCCCACCATCAAAAGGGCACGCGTCTGTGAAACACGAGCGTTCGCACTCGCCTCGGGTTCCACCGAGCGAAATTCGACCAAAAGGGAATACAAAGATGGAAGTGGATGAAGACTCGCGTTCACGGCCGCGTTCGCCACAAGAGAGGGACAGGCCACGTCAGCGGGAGAAAGACCGGGCTCGAGAACGAGAGCGCGATCGGGAAAGGGATCGGGAGCGTGACCGAGACCGAGACCGGGAGCGATTCTCGCGACGAAACGGAACAGGGGGTGGCGGAGGGGCGGGCCGTAGGAATCGTGGGTTCAACCATCCATATGCGGGTGGAGACCGGACGTTGGCAGAAAGAATGGGACTATGATTTTTTTTTGTCGTTGTTGCATCTTGAAGGGGGTCTGACGGGCGTTGTGATAGTGTACACGGTACGGAACGAAATTCCCCGAATGTTATAGTCAGCTGATTGAAACACTTGCAGAGATGTATCCGTAACGTATCGCCGCGCAGCGTACATATTTATCGACATCGAAATTACAACAGCGAAGAATGGCGCCAAGATGTGGCGCTGTCAGCGGGGGATGTAAAACTAGATGGAAGCGAGGCTAGTCTAATAATGTAAGTACGTACCATGAAATTAAGGGGATATTAATCTATCTTGAGCGCATCGGTTACAAGAGAGGGTGGACAGGTAAAGAACAGTGAGTACATGCAACACGGGGGGAGGAAATCGCAAGGAACGTGTCAAGCTTGGCATGCTGGCCCCGTCGGATTGTGTAGCGCAAAGAACTGCACGCATGTCATGCCGGCAGCCTGTGGTTCGCAGCGCGCGCTGGAGCGGTCCTCCCTGTCCCTGGCAGGATCGGGCACGGATGGCGGGGGCGGTCGCCGGATAAACGAGCGGTGCGCACCGAGAACAAAAGCAGGAATGGGGGGCACAGGGGGAGGCGGAGAGTGGATGGCAGGGCTCGGTGGGGGGGAGCGGCGACGGAGGGAGGAGAGCGTGCGTTTCAAAGTGCGGCCGTCTGCTCTGAGCGCGTCGTGAGAGGCGGCATGGCCGAGGGTCCTCTGCGGAGGAAGGCTCTGCGTGGTAAGATGGCGGCGGGAAGGCTTTTTGTTCAGAGGGAGCGGGATGGGCACAAGGACCGGGGACGGCATGGGCGGTGGTGGTGAAGGACAGGGATGCATTGCATGATCACGTCGAGGCTCGCCTTTATTTATATTATTTGAATCCGTCCCGGTGGCTGTGGTGGTAGATATCACTGATCTCTCCAGGTCCAAGCCATCGTTATATCACATGATGATGCTCGTTCTTCTCGCTTGTCTCGCATTCCCCCTTCTTGCGTTCACCCTTCCTTCTCACCCCTTCCATCACAGAGCACCGGATCGCCCCCGCATCATGACCTACTATGCCGATTGGGCCCCACCGACCTCCTTCGATTGCTCCCTCTTCGACATCATCATCTTTGCTTTCGCCCTCCCCGACAGCGACTTCCGGCTGGTTTGGGACTCCGAACAGGCCCCCGTCTTGCTGGGAAACCTCGTTTCTGCCGCACATGCCGCTTCTTCCCTCGTCATGCTCAGCATCGGTGGCTGGTCCGGAAGCAGGCCAGTCACCACCCCCTCTCTTGCCTCTGCCGCCCCCTCACTTCCATTAGGTATTTTTCCGACGCAGTCGCGAGTGCACAGAACAGGGCTTTCTTTGCCAACAACATCCTCGATGTCTACAACCACTATCATCTCGACGGCATCGACATCGACTGGGAGTACCCAGGCCAGCCAGGCGCCCAGGGAAACACCCAAAGTACCACGGACTCCGACAACATGCTCCAGTTCTTCGATGTCCTGCACAAGACGCTTCCACCGGGCGCTATGATATCCGCCGCCGTACAAGATTTCCCTTTTGCTGGTCCGGATGGTCACCCAATCAAGGATGCATCCCATTTCTCCCATGTTCTCGACTGGGTTACTCTCATGAACTATGATGTCTACCAAAGTAGGATCCTTCGTTCTTCGTACCTCACATTTCCCTCTTTTCTTTCTCTCTAGCCCGACAACCCCCCGGTCCGAACTCGCCTCTCTCCGACGGTTGCCACAACTCTGCTCAGCCCAATGCCAATGCCGTAAGCGCTTATAACGCCTGGACTTCCGCTGGCTTTTCCCCCTTCAAGATCGTTCTCGGTGTCCCCACATATGGCTACATTGTCGAGTCCAGCGCTAAATCACTCTCCGACCGCTCCAATTTTCGCGCCTACTCCGAAGATGGTACCGGTCAAATTCAGTTCCAATCTCTCATAGCACAGGGCATTCTCCTCCAGCATCCGGACGGCTCCTTCCGAGGTTCAGGGGGTTTTATCCGCAGATGGGATAATTGTTCCGCCACACCTTACCTTTATTCGGACGAGGCCGCGCAGGTGATCCCGTACGACGACAACGAATCTCTTGGTATAAAGGCAGCTTGGGTCAAAGATCTCGGAATGGGTGGTGTCAACTTGTTCGACGCGCACGGGGATACGTCCGAACATCATCTCACCCGTGCCTTGCGTGCCTCCCTCTTACCAAACAGCACACATTCAGCGGTTTTGTCAAGTCCTGCACCCTCCTCGAACGCCCCGACTTCCTCCTCAACGGCTAACAATACAACGCCTTCATCGCTCAGCGCCGACAGTCCCAGTGCATCTCAGCTCGGTCTTGCTTTATCTCCCCTCTCTACCTCGTAGCATTCGCAGGAACTACTGACAGCGTCTGTTTACTCCGTATGGTGTTGCACGGACGGCGACCTCGCCATTTTGAATGAATGCTATGTGATCCAGTGACCGGGCCTGATCCTAGCTTGAAGCCTAAAAAGCCGAAGACAGATAAGAAACGACGGAGGTACCTGGTAATTTCCGTCACTTTATGACATGAATAATGATCTCCCGGATGCTTTCTCGGGTGCATGTGTGATATGTATGTACTCTTCGGACGATTCTCTGCCGAACAACAATGGCGATCGGTGTTCAAAGATGCGTGCTGCATCAGCAAGGACGGCATGCGCGACGGAGTCGGGAGAAAAAACCGATGGGGTGACGGCGTAGCGATATCAGCTGGGCCATGACTCGTTTAGACTAGACCAACCGTTGGAGTCGACTCAGGTTGCTGACAGCCAATAAAGCCCGATACAGTGGAACAAATAAGGCCAAGCAAAGGCATAGAACTCGTCTACCTTTCTGTCTCTTCCCTCCAAACACGCGCCATGTTCGGTGAGTATTTTCTTACTCTGTGTCTGTCTTCCCCCTTCCCCCTGCGGTGGTGATGACCTCTTATTCACACTGTATGAAGGCACTCGTCCTTGACTTGTGCCTCGTGAGTTTTTTTTCTACAACGGTAGCTGAGCCGCTCTTGATACCCGAAGCGTTTTTTCAATCCACTGACTCCTCTCACTTAGTGCAGTTGCAACCGCAGTCAAAGAACAATGTGAAATAATTTTCAGTGAGCGTCATGTCGTTACATCCAAATCAAAAGCATCCTTGGGAATTTGGCCCTGAACTGGTGTCAGCGCACCTTTCAGGATGTATAGATAAGGCGCGGATTTGATGGGCGGGGGAGAAGATTGATATCCAACCAATAAGTTACAACGGGGACATGAGAAACTGTACTGCCTTTCATGGCCGCCTGACCTGCAAAATACAAAACGGTGCTCGCGATTCTAGCCCTTCACGTCATGAGGGGTGCGACTTCGTACCTTTCAACGAGCACAGGGTCGACAGGGCTGGCATTCAGTTTGAACACTATCGCTTTCTTCGCATCGCAATCCTGGGAACGGATGATGGTAGCCCCATCCGTTTGCCGTTTAGGGAGTTCTGCAAGACTTTTTTCGATGACTAGCTGGAAAAAAATAGGATGCGAAAGTGCGGCGCGGAGGCAATTGAACCTACGATGAACTCTCCACAGATACAATCTAGGGAGAGATACGGATCAGTTGGGGCAAGGCCGAAAGGGAAAGTTGACTCACAATACACCCTGAGAGCCGCCGTTGCCGACGCGGTGGGCCGGGCTATGTGGTACGTGAGATGGGTGTTTGATCGAGCGAAATATTCGGAAATGCCCTCACCATCCGTGGACGAAGAAACGGCGGAGCGGGAGACGACCTTGGGCATGACGGGCGCAAACGAGCATGGCGTGCTGTCAATATAATACCGTATATGGCTCACGTGATGATTCGCTCTAATTGTCGGTTTCATTATCCTCCCCATCTTCGTTTCTGCTCCCACTTTCCCCTCAATGGCAGAGAAGGATGCGACAGCGAGGCTTCGAAGGGCGGTCAAAGGTATCTATTGTTGCACCCGTCATCCCCGCCCCTCACCCCACCTCAGAGAACAACCTCTTCCTCGTCAAGAGGCTCATACAAAGAACCGACATGCGGAATCCTGACCCGGGCGCGAAGCGCTACACCTCTCTTGCGTGGGCCGCTGCCCTCGGCCACGAAGAAACATTCGAGTTTCTTTTGACCGCCGGCCACGACGACGAGGAGCTCAGCAGAGTATGTATTCTACGCATCGTCCGCGCTTCCACACCGGCTCACGCCCTGACGACTAGGATGCAGAGAACAATACGATTCTCATGCTTCTCGCTGATTTCAAACCACCACCGACTAATCCGTATGCTCCCGGTCCATCGCAAGTCGACCAGTTGGGTGCCGCTCTCCGGATGGCTCGGCTATACTATGACCGTTATACGTGGATCCTCGATTGGTCCAATTCTCAAGGAAAAACCGCGCTCCACATAGCAGCTCTGAGAGGAAACGAAGAACTTGTTCGCGTGCGTGGATTCTGAACCCTTCAGTTGCTGCGTCTTACTTGCTCTCCGTGCATCAACGGTTTGTTTTTAGATGCTGTGTGATCTGGGTGCTGATTTCGACCTGGCTGACAACAAAGGCAACACTCCTCTCCACTAGTGAGTTTTCGTTCTTGTCTCCACAGCGTCAACCAATGCGTCCACTATTAGCGCGAGCTCCTGGGGACACATACCGGTACGGGTTCAACCGACTGTCGGCGATGCATCGCTCACTTCATAGCTCAGATCGTTCAACTTTTGATTGAACGGGGTTGTCAATTTGCGGCGCGCAACAATGATGGCTTCACTGCCTCGGATTACGCTTACTCGTGAGTCGCTCTCCTACCTCATCAAATATATCCCCCAACAGTCGCTGTCAGGTTTAGCACTAAAGAGACCTTGCAAGACTCGGCACGTCTGCAGTTTGAGAACAATAAAAAATCTCGGCGTATGGTCTTTGCTCAAGCGGCTGCCCGAGGCAGTGAATGGGGAGGGGGGCTGGTGATAGATTTGGCTGCTCATCTTCCCGTCAAACCCAGAGATTTTGACAGTGTTGTTGCACGCATGCGAAGTGGCTCTGGAGGGAGCCGCACGACGACGACTTCAGACAGTGGGGATTTCGACTTTGCCGGAGCCCCACCGAACGTGGCTGCAAGTCTATCATCGCTCTCGTCCTCCATGTCCCATCACCCTAGACACCCGCCACCATTTTTGCATTCACCGCCACAGAGACCAGACAACATACCATCCACGAGCAATGGTACCCTTTCCACCCCTTCCGCTGGTCCATCCCAGACACTTTCTGTAAACGCACCTCATCAAACATCACTATCGCCTATTGTAAATCGGATGCGAGAACGGGATGCCGATGAAATGGAGAAGTACATGAGACGAAATCGAAGTGGAAGCGCAGGAACGTCTTCGACGGATAACAGGTCACAAGCTGGGCCGACTTTTGGCTCGGGGGTACCGTCGGCGAGTGGTGATGAACTCGACGGCATTTCTTCGCTGGGGACAACGGCGCCACGAAAGCTCCTGCGGCCATCTTTTTCCGCTGCACAGCTGCGAACGTCGCCTTCCGCAATCCCGGCGCAGGCAACGCAGGGCGACGCGTCTCGAAATAGGGCTGGGACGAACCCGAGCAGTGTGCGACCTGGGCAACCGACGCTGTCTCCTACTCCGATTGTCTCGAGGGCGTCGTCGTCTGACTCCCCTCGCTACGAGGAGAAACTAGACGAAGAGCCAGAGGTGTATACTGGTCCCCCGACGCAGTATGCGCATTTCCCAGAACCGCCGAGGAAGAGCAGCCGCAGTGCATCGTCTTCTGCTGCGGCTGCGATTACACGTCGGCTACCGTTTAATTTGCTATCTAAACCCACACCACCACTACCGACGGAGCATGGACACAGCGGTCATCGGAGAGGGTCGTCAACGACCTCCATCCGGGGATGAACGATTGTATGTAACAAGTAGGAGTGTTTTTGTTGTTAGATATGTCGCCGTCGGAGAATGCCGACGAAATGAGATGATCACCCCAAAAAGGCATCTTGAATAGTCGCGCACTAGCTCAGAGCTTCGGTTATGTTTGCAATTCAGCCCTTCTAGCATCCTTTCCCTTCCACCCTCTCCCCGATGGCCATCCCTTACAACGTCGACTCTGACCCCGACCCGACCTCCCAAATCGCGTGGCCTGCCGCCCGCCATAGGCAGCGCACCTTTTCTGGCCTCGAACAGGCACCCGAACCTTCCAGCGAAATACCAGTGCCCTATCGTAGCACGGATGACTCCGGGAAGCGCGCGACAGTCCCAACCGAACACCCTCGACACCTTTTATCCACATGGAACCTCGTAACCCTTAGTATATCCATGGCAGGAGCCCAAGTTGCGTGGACAGTGGAGCTCGGGTGAGTGTCATTGACCAGCGTGTGCAAGGCGTGGCGCAACATTGTCATCAATGACCCCCGTTGCAGATATGGCACCCCATTCCTCCTATCTCTGGGCATATCCGAGCAAGTGACGAGTCTCGTCTGGCTTGCTGGCCCCATCAGTGGCTTAATCGCTCAACCTCTTATTGGTGTGTCCACCCCCCCTCACTTGCGCTAATTTTGCGACGGATAATCTTGTTCTTAGGCGCCATCTCAGATTCATCACACTCCAAGTTCAGGCGGAGATATTGGGTCATTCTTTCAACCGTGGCGCTAGTCATATCTACAGGCGCACTCGCTTACTGCGAGAGCACCGCCTCATTTTTTGTTGACTTGTTCGGTGGCGGTGATGGTGATTGGGATCCCGAACGTCAGAAACAAGTGTGTTTCGTCGTGGTACAAGGATAGACATGCGCTTATACCACTTTTTCAAGGTGTCGAACGTCGCCATCGGCATCGCCGTCTTTGCATTCTACGTCCTGGATTTCGCGCTCAACGCCTTGCAGGCATCTCTACGTAATCTTCTTTTGGACATCACCCCTCCTGAACAACTCAATGCAGGAAACGCTTGGCATAGTCGTATGAGCCAAGCGGGCAATATCGTTGGATATGGTTTCGGTGCGCGCTCGTATTAATTGCCGTGTTGATGCGTTTAACGTGTTGTGAACAGGATTTTTGCCGCTCGCGAAGCTTCCTTTTCTGAACTTTCTCGGAGGCGATCAATTCCGCAAATTCTGTGTTCTTAGCATCATGATCCTTGTTGTGACTGTCTGGATCACATGTTTCTTTCACGAAGAGAAGGAAACAGTTGATAAAAGTAAAAGGAGGTCGGATATCTCGTTGCACCATTGCCTTTCATAAGCTGATCGCTTGTATACAAGGCACAATCAACTTTTCGACGTATTGGAGAACATCTACTTGGCCATCATTACCCTTCCCAAGCCCATTCGGAGGGTTTGCCTCGTGCAGCTGTTTGCCTTCATGGGATGGTACGCTGCCTTGTGGTTGTATACCTATTTACATGACCTTCGGCCAGGTTTCCCTTCCTTTTTTACTCTACCACTTACGTCGGTCAAGTCATGGCTTACCAGCTTGGCGAAGAACCTGACCTTGACATTGCTACACGGACCGGTGAATTTGCGATGCTTCTTTACAGTATCGGTATGGATTTCTTTACTTTCTACGGCTGTTGGATCGACTGGCTTTGCCTACAGTGGCTGTTATTGCCGGTGTTGCTCTCCCTGCTCTCGCACGCCGCGATCCCAATCTCCTCCCTGAAGAGGGCGACGACGAAGAAACACACATTCAGCGCCTCCGCCTTCATCTTCGTCAATGGCGTGAAGAGGCTCTTGCTTCAGGGAAATCTGTCCGACTCCCTCGGAGACCACTCCTCTTAAGGGACATCTGGATGGCTGCTATGGTGCTATTTACGGTACTTATGTTCTCTTCGTTTTGGATAACTACAGTTCCTGGAGCAATCGCACTGATCAGCCTTGTCGGAATCTGTTGGAGTGTAGCCTGTTGGGTGCCTTTTGCAATCATCATGGAGGTGTGTTTCTCTTGTCGTGCTTTATGCCTCTCATGTCGACTGCGTCGATACAGTTTCTCAAAGAGATGTCTGACTGCCCGCCTGCGATAACAATTCCTCGACGACCAGCTCGACGTTCCGATGATGAACGTGATCCGCTTATGCAATACGAGCCTGGAAACTCGGAAGTGGACAGCCTTCCCGCCGGTGAACCACTAAATGGGGGGGAGACGAAACCTCTTGCAGGAGGTACGATACTTGGGATCCACAATCTGGCGATTGTGATGCCCCAATTCATCGTACGTACCACCCCTCTTTCTCACTTGAGAGCACGTTAGACGGATGTACAACACAGATTGCCGTCGTGGCAAGCTTCATCTTCCGTATCGTTGACGGATCCGTTTCCCCCGAACCACTCCCCACACAACCTGATAATCTTCTGTCCGTATTGGGTGGCGTCGGTGATCACACCACTTACTTTGGGAAGAATGGTGTAGCTTGGGTGTTGCGGTTTGGTGGACTCTGCACGCTCTTGGGAGCTGCGTTTGCGAGGATGGTGCCACCGACGAAAGCGGAGAAGGAGATTCGGGCTGCGTTTAGGGCGTTGAATACGTTGAAGTCGGAAGAGGATGAAGAACCTTGAAGCCGGACCATAGCACTCGACGGGCGGAACACTGATAAATACCATATGCTTGAATATTCTTCATCGTACTGCAACAGTCTAGGCAGGTTTTCGCTTTCATTTAACCAACGTCAACGTTTTGCTGTTATGTATGTGTACGAACTACAACGGGCCAATTCTATGGATGTAAGAGCTAAACAGCCATCAATGCAACCACCCAGTCCCATTGACTTCCTTGCCTTGAAGCGACATAGCGAGCAGGCACGACCGTAAGGGCTGGCATTTCACTTCCGAACATGGCGTCGAGAAAGGGGGCGATGCCTATTTTACGTTTGAAGATAGTTTTAGCGCGCTGAGTGAGAATGGGAATCAAGATTCAACATACATCTCCCATCTCCGCTCACAAACACTTTCGCCGCCAGGGTGCGATCCAAGAAAGGCGCGAAGCTCTGTACCATTTTCATTCGTGCTACCGCCTGCGCGATCAATCCGTCTCGTGGGCCATCCACGGTGGAATCCCGTACGAAAACGACGGCGCAGGCCTCTGAAGAGGTTGGAAAACCGGATATCTCATAGTGAACCTGGATCTCGGCGTCGGGCTGTCGAATATTTATATCATCTTTTATTGTTCAGACGATCAGAAAACGTCGCGAGCGTCAAAAACGCGGGTAATGACGAATGGAGAACGTTACCTTGAACAAATGCGGGCGACTTGACTAGTATCTCTTCCTCCCCACCCTCTTCGTCGGATTCTGCATCACGTGAGACGAATCGGCCGCTGTGCACGAGGACTTGCTTCTCTACACGGGCGCCACGCGGGAGGGACGAAAGAACCGCATAGAGCGTCGGTGTCAGCTTGGTTTGTAGGTCAGCGTGATCGAAGACGAGGGGCAAGTCGGACATACCCCGTCAACAGATTCCACATGGTTTCGAACATGATCCACGTCAGGCACATGGACGAGATAATAGATCGCAAGCTGAACCCATCCCCCCTCTCCCTTTCCATAACGTAGAACGTCGTCTATTTCCGATGTAGAGACCGAGTCACTCCCACCAAACCCACCTTCGCTGCCATCGCCTAACCTGGAGTTTGGCGCAGCGCGAATGATTCGTGAGGTGTGTTGTAGAACCAAGGCTGTCTCGAGCGGAAGCGTGGATAGAATTGTCGATGGCAGAGTCAAGGAAGAAGGTATTAATCCAATCTGGCCTGATACGAACGTATATGGTGGTATCTGTGCAGTGAACACACTCATTTAGAAAGTCGGGACCAAAACGTTGACATTCAAGGCAAGACTCACGTACACTGATAGCTTGTGAATAGGGACCTATGTTTGCGGGTGCCCAGTAGCTCAAGCTCTGGACATGGAGGGCCATCCTCCGCCCTCTCTCTCCTTCCATCTTCGTTGGGACTACCTTCTCATCCAACGGTCCATCTGGCTGCTCCCCAACCCATGCCAAGCAATCCAGTGTAACCCCTACCCCACCAACACCTACGCAAGCTCTTGCAGGCGGGGATGCGCCAAAATACGATGCATAGGCAGAATTCGCAGAGGAAAAGGTTGATGGGTCGAGGTCCGGAAGGAGAAGGGTTATGGTGGCCGAAGTGGGAAGGAGCTCCATAGAATTTGTGCCCAACAAATCTAGTGGACAGTATTGGCGACCGAATGATGGCGACCGGCCTCTACGCACTTTGAAGTATCTCAAAGCATCGTGTGACTTCTTCTCCGATGTTGAGAGGGCGTGGATGAGACGTTGGAACGCGAACGTTTCCGACCGCAATCCACGGACCGATACGACGGACGGATGTCCCGAATTCGGGCACTACGTGTGAGCGGAAAGACCGGGACGTCGGGGTCGTGCTGCGTAGAGAGTTTTCTACGCGCATGCGCAGAGTCTCGAACGGCTGCTCAAGTAGGGGAGGGACGACGAGACCTAGATTGGTTGCTGGACCACCTTCCTTCTCGACCAGTAACGCATGTTTGATGCGCAGGTAGGCCACTGGAGCGATGTCGGTCTGATCCACCACTACGGTCTCTTTCTCCTTGATGTCGATGGAACTCTTGAACAGCGGACTATCGACTGTGAAGGATTCGTATTCGCCGCCTTCCCCGCACGGATGTGTACCGAATCTTTCGTGAAGAGACAGGAGTTTGGGTTGCATAAAGGACAGTGATTTTGCAAGGTCAGAAGGGGTAAGCCCTGCACCGGCGACCTTGATGAGGATGGCATTTATTCCTGAGGATATCATTTCAGAGAGGAGAGCAGTTTGGTTGCGTTGCCAGAGGTAGGCAAGGGGCGTGAGTGAAAGGCGACGGCAGCTGTGAACGAATGAGTGAGAGCACGAGAAGGGGTTGGGTCACCGACACATGTTCTACGCGTACACGTTGGTAGTTTGAGAGAATTGCACCGACGGAGACGGCTCGGATGTCTGGATGGTGGTCCTGGGAGACGAGTGAGGTGTCGTGAGGGGGAGAGAACAATAGACAAACCAAGACATCGGAGAGCAATGCATAGAGGTCTTCCGTCTCGTCGCCGGCGATGCCACCACCGCCGGCGGAGGTGAGGCCATACTCTGCGGTCTGGTCTACCGGGTTGCCTCGTATGACACGTCTGTAGATGGGGACGCCGAGCGCCTGTGCGACGAGCGCGATGGCATCCTGACCGACGGTCTGGTACATGTACGAATCGATCTCATCTGGTGACCTACCGGTGAGCAGCGGAGGCGTCGCGGGCCATGGACGCACCCTTTCCAGCGTGGGGGGCGAGCGACGCTGCGGCGACGAGTTGGTGGTCGTTGTGCTCGCAGTGGAGCAAGTTGAAGCAGCTGTCCTTTCCACCGCTGAGCAGCGCGACGTACTTCATTTCGTCGTCGTCGTCGTGATCGACGTTGGCGTTGTTATCTTATCGTGTTTATTCCCAAACATGGGCGTGCCTCGTGTGACTCCGTCGTTGCTCACGACGTCGACGTCGACGCTGGGATGCTCTCTGCGCACTTCACCAACCAGTCGCCCCAGACACCGCTCCATGCACATCCTGGGGCGATCCTGTCTGCTCATCCGGGACAGCAAGCGCAGTATGCCCACCACCAGCAGCCACTTCTCCCGACCCCACCCTCCTCGCCACCCACGATTGGCATGCATCCGGTAGAGAGCACGATATCCCTTCTCGAGTCTCTCGTTGCCTTTTATCACCAGGAGCGCATGTGGGTGTACCGTACCCGCGCCCAGCTCGAAATGGACCTGTTTAACCGCACTCCCGATACCAAATCCGACGGTGGTTCCCCCACCGACGTTGAATCTGATGACAACCCCGCCTCTCCAGACTCGGGAAAGTCGGCGGAAAACGCTTCTCGCTCTCCTCCCACCAAATGGTTGAAGCGCAAAAAGGCCTACAATCTAAGACTCGAGGGCATTTCCTCTACCCGTGGCATGCTCCCCGCCGCCGCGCGCGGCGGCGTGTCGAAGCACCCACATCCACACACGCAGCACCGTGCCAGGCAGAGCTCAAACCTCAATCCGGCCTCCGTTCCAGCCTCCTCACTCCAGACTGCCATGCACGGGCCATCTTCCGCTGCGCTGCACCCGTACCCATCTGCGACCACGTCATTTTATCCTCCGACAGCTAACAACGCGGCGGTGACATTGACGTCCCCATATCTCTCCCACCCTTCCCTCCAGTTTCCGCTGTTGGCCAATCAACCACCGCCCACGCCCGGGGTATCGACGCCTCGATACGTTTCCACGTCCACCCATCACACAACCAACACCGCCCAGCCTGGCCAGTCGCAGTCGATACAACCTGGGCCAGTCGTTCTCGGCGCTGGGGGCCGCGAGCCCTCTGTCCAGATACTGGAAATGTTTGAGCGAATGATGCAAGCCCGCATGGAGAGCTGTGAACGGGTGACAAGAATGGTCAGGGAGGCGAGCAAGCCCGGGGGTGTTGGCACCGGCATTGTGGGGGGTGTCAACCTCGGGAGTGTGGGAGGACCCGTCGGGGGTTTCGGTGGACCCGTTGGGTTACCTGTCGGTATTGGCCCACAGGAGATAGTTGGGGGCTACCCCCACGTACAGGGCAGTGGTGAGGGACAGGGAGGGGAGTTGGCAGCAACTCCGCAAGGTTTTCCGATGAACATGGGATGAACAGCACATATTCGTGATGATGATGTTTGATGCTTTGTACAGTACCTGTATTAAATGAGTGCGCAAATGGCAGTGTCAGACTCTGTTCTACTACCATCACCACTACCACCACTACCACCACTACCATCACCGCTACCACC
>JBBPUI010000154.1:0-33283 GCA_038094615.1 Heimioporus aff. retisporus | reverse complement strand
CTTTGGCGAGCTCAAGGACCCGTCTGCGCTGGACAGGGCCGTCTGGAGGAAACTTGACAGATGGGTGCTCCCAGTATGCGCCATACTTTTTCTACTGAATGCTGTGGTGTGTCGTATGGCCGGATTTTAACTCAGTGCACCGAAGCCAATTTGATGTACAGGACCGAACCAATATCGCGAACGCACGTGTGGCTGGTTTTCAGACATCTCTGAAATTGTCAAATTATCAGGTACTTCCGCTCGTTCTGCATAACACATTTCCTTGCTAACCACTCGACTAGTATACTGTGGCGTTGACTGTCACCTATATGTACGTGCACGAACATGTGCAAATCGACCTTAACACATTGTGTTCTAGTCTATATATCGTTGCTGTACTCCCATCCACCTTGATCTTGAAGGTCAGTAAATCAAATGGCCACGAATTATGATAAGGCGACAATCAACACATTTTTTTGCACTATAGCGCGTAGGACCTGATGTTATGCTTCCTTTCATGGCCGTGATGTGGGGTGTGGCTGCTAGTGCTCAAGGTAAGCGGATGTCATGCTGCTTTTGATATCAAGCGTGAGCTTATAGAGTTCAAGGATTGGTCCATACCTATTCTGGCTTGTTGGCATGTCGATTCTTCTTGGGGTTGACGGAAGGTTTGGATATCCCATACCATCTTTCGAAACGCTGTTTGACTCGCATCAGGTGGTCTTTTTCCTGGAATTGTGCTCTATCTCTCTTACTTTTATCCCCGAGAGAGACTTCAGATACGGTATGCACTGACTCACCACCGCGGGATATCAGCTAATAATATCCTCCACAGCATCGCAACGTTCTATGCATCGGCGTCGTTAGCCGGGGCTTTCTCTGGGCTGCTGGCCGCTGCGATAGAAAAGTTGAACGGGAAAGGCGGCAGGCCCGAGTGGGCCTGGATCTTTATCCTTGTAGGAAATTCCACTGCAGCCTTGTGAGGTGACGCTGATTTTCGTTGATAGGAAGGCATATTTACCATTGTCTTTGGCGTTGTCTCTTTCTTCCTTCTCCCTCGTTCCCCCGAGAAAGCGCACTTTCTCACAGAGAAAGACCGAGAACATGTCATATTCAATTTAAAGCTTACCGGTTCTGTTTCGGAGGATGGCGAAAAGGACAATTTTAGTTGGAGTGAGGTTGCTAAATCCATAAAGTCGCCGCATGTGTGGCTTCTGGCCGTCAATTTCGTGTTCAGTGGTAATCCACTTGCTTTCCTGGTTCCGACCTCGACTGACGATGATATTAGGTGCCATATTGTTTGGTTTGGTCTAGTCAGTCTGGTTGGTCGATCAACCCTTCCTGACGCTAACTTTCGTTCGTTTAGCTTCGAACCATCGATCGTCGCTGGCCTCGGGTATACAGGTAGCCGAGCTCAGCTGATGAGCGTGCCACCATATGCAGTCACGTCTGTTCGTACGTATCGCCACTATGCCCTCTCGGTCTTTTCGTTTATATCGCAGTGTCGTTTATCTCGGCCATCATATCGGACCGTTATCAATGTCGTGGATATACTACGATCTTTTTCTCTATTCTCCAGGTGATCGGTTTCAGTATGTATTACGGTACGCGGAGTCATTCGTAGCAAGAAAAGTGGATATCTTATCTACTCTCTTCTAGCGAGCAAATCGCACCACATTCGATATGTGTCTCTTTTCTTTTCCGTCGCCGGCGCTTTCGGCTCTGCACCCGCGCTAATCGCGTGGCTAGCAAACAACAGCGCACCTCACACGCGACGAGCAACCGCAACGAGCGTCGCTTTCATGTCGACCGAGCTTGGGGCTATTCTTGCCACCTGGCTGCTCGGGTTCATATCGCCGGCCCCGAACTACACTTCGGCGGAAATTACGTTTCTCGTCATGTCTATTGGCATGGTGGTTTTCACGGCAGGCAATCTGGTGTATCTACGACGAGAGAACCGGTTGAAAACGGAGAGACAGGCGAGCATGCGGAAGGAAGATGAACCGGAAGGGTTGGGAGATCTTAGCGTATGGTTCATGTACAGTCTGTAGGACCCTAACTCATATACACTTTCGATTGACAGTCGCCAGTGGGTCTGGCGTTCTAGGAGGATCACGGCACGTGATCAAGTGATCAGGTAAGCGAAGTGGCGCGCAACCTGCTTCCTCCCACTTCGCTTGTGGTCGCCATCTCGTCGCTTCCATCCGATCCGTTTTGTTTTGTGCCCTGCCCTCTGTCCTCCCTTGTGGAACAACAGCTCGTAGTCGCCATCCCTCGTCACTTCCATCCGATCCGTTTTGTTTTGTGCCCTGCCCTCTACCCTCCCTTGTGGAACAATAGCTTGTAGTCGCCATCTCTCGTCACTTCCATCCGATCTGTTTTGTTTTGTTTTGTGCCTTGCCCTCTGCCCTCCCTTGTGGAACAACACACAGTGCTCAGTCGATCTTCAGTCTCACTTCTCTTGTGTCTTGGAAGTAAAGTGCTTCACCTCCACTTCCTCCCCTCGGTACCCTAGGCCATTTCTCTGACACTTGATTCCATTGTGATTGTGCAGAAACATGAGTAATGCTAGCTATTGTGACTGTAGATCCTAATATGACATATACTGCCTGGTGATTCAGGTGACAGACACACTTTTTCTACAACTTTCAGCATGGCCACTGTTATTAGTATCTATCTAACGTGATCGCAAAGGAGCAGATACAGAGGTATGAGCATACGATGATGGTCATGGTGACCGCCAGATGGCCATTGATGACACAGACCTCGGAACCACCGACGTTGCTCCACTCGCCATATCAGCCCTAGAGACCGCCGACGAGGCAGAGCAAGATACCCATGAGGGTAGAACCGGTGATGAGAAGAGGATGGCAACTCCATCGGTCAATGTAGATTATTCCGGGAACAGTTAAGGCGACGTTGAGGACATATTGGACAGAGTCGGCGATGAGGTTGCCCCGTCGGCCAGTCTGCCCAGCTCCTTCGAATACACAGATAGTGTAGTACACCATGATATGCATCTCGGACCACTGAGACTACATCTGGACTGAGCAGCCGAGGCTGACGCGGCAGAGGATGCCGGGCTTCAACAAGTCCATGTATGATTTGGCAGGCACCTTTCGTGTGTTCAGAGGTAACCTGTTCCTTGATCTCCTCGAACCCCAAGAGAACTAGTTTGTCGTTGCGATCTCCGCCCCCATAGAGTCTGGCAATGATTTATTGGGCCACGTCCTCACCAAGGTAACCATAAACATGATAATTAAGGACTGGAAGCGGCAAAGCACCCACCGATCGTGGTCGATCAGCCAGCGAGGAGATTCCAGGAGCCACAGCATCCCGATGCCGAGCAGGACTGCTGGTATGGCTCGAAGACTCCACGGAATGCGGAGTGATGCAATACTGTTGATGTACGAACAACCGAATTGCACAAAGTATTGTAGCATGATAACCCAAGTGATTGACCATCACTGCATGGACGCGAGCCGACCACGGATTGAGGGTGCAATGACCTCGGACTGATAGATGGGGACTACCGTGGACGAGAGACCGACGGAAATGCCAGAGATGATGCCACGACCCACTACCAGCATACCACGATTCTGCACAGCGGCGTGAGAGGACGCGCGCAGCCAACATGGAACGAACACGATCGCAGCACCTTGTAAGATAATGTCGATGATCCGAATAACGCTGGCAAGAATGACAACGTTTTTACGGCCAATTCGATTAGCGAGGGAGGTGACGGCAAGCGTGCCGACGAAGGAGTCCGCGAGCAGCGACGCGACGATCGCGCCATGTACGGTGGATCCAGGCTGGGTTCATGTCGTCAGCTGTACACGGTGTACGGATCAAGCATTCGCGTTGGCCAACGTTGTTAAACACGGAAAAGTAGGCACCATTCTGTGCGCGTACTAGATAGTAGTTGAGAGCAATTCCATAGGTAAGACGATCCTCACGCTCAGCACCGCGTCGGACATAGACTAGTATTGATAGCGTTGCGCACACCTTCTTCATCCATCTCTCATCCAGAGTCTTCTGACATCACCTATTCTACAGCGACAGAGACAGCCCTACCACACCAAGACCGCTTGTTCGATGAACGGATTGCGATCGAGGCTGGTGACGAGAAAAATGTGGAGGGGAAATCGGGGGTTAATTGGGAGGTCCGCTGTAAATGTGGACGTACGATAATTCCGGGATGTGACCAAAGTCGAACCTGCGTCTCCGTTCTCCATGGATCCCCTTGATAGCTGTCCCGTGTATCGCCATTCTGGAAGCCATCCCGTTCTGCGATTTCGATTTTGCGTTCAATTTCCGTGAGCTGAGCCTCCAGGATCGCAGAATTCTTTAATCTCTCCTTCTTCGAGTTGCGCAGCGTCTTCAAGAGCATGGAACCGCTCTGGCACAGGGATTGTGCACTCGACGACACTCTAAATCCGCTGACAGAGTTTACTGAGGTACACCCCGGGACTGCTTTGAAAACCACTGTTGTCTTTTTCCCGTTCTTCTAGGAACTCCGGGACCACGGGCTTTCAAGGGTTTGTGACACCCACCGCCACCATCAAAAGCTTGTTACTGTACTAGACCCAAGTTGTAAGCGAACAAAGTATCCTCACGTGACAGCATTTAGAACATTCACCGTTCGTGTCGAGTTTCAGGTAAGCCTGCATGCCGGCATGGACAAGTCGCAGACTCGGCGCTCTGACCTGTTGCGAACCGGAACGCAAGCTCACCAGACTCACTCAAGTCCAACATTGCGGTTGATGCGTGTCGTATCATTGTTATCTACGCAGCAAATTTCATGGTCGCATTGGGGTCTACACTTCAAGATTAATGGCAACGGGGACTCGAGGTAGCAAGCTAGCGCATAGCATTCATCAGTTATGCGATGCCGCCGCTACGCTAATACACAAAACCGGTGGTCAGCCTACATACCGCCGTGCATTAAAGTCCGTCTCTAACGCACGTCCTCGACGATTCTGATTGTTTTCAGTCACTTGGAGGACCATCCGCCAGGTGAAGTTGAGACGCATCACGTTACAGGACATGAAGTCGGACGTTGAAGAGCTCGAGCCTCGGTTTGAGGAGAAAGAGTTGTCGCAGAGCAATCGTGCTGCGCCGGAGGGCAATGTCTGGTGGAAGCTCGACAGATGGGTACTCCCGTTATGTGCCCTCTTCTTTTTTCTCGCTTTCTTGGTGAATGCCGCTTTGTCGATTTGGCTTCACATTCGCATGCTTACAATGCCCCAGGACAGGACGAACATTGCGAACGCACGCGTCGCTGGCTTGCAGACATCCTTGGGTATATCGAACAATCAGGTGCGTCGAGCGCTTAAGATCGTAATCGCCCTTCGGCCGATGTTCGCTCCCTGTAGTATACAGTGGCCCTGACCGTGACCTACATGTGCGTGCGAGAATGTTTGTGGTTGCTCATTGCTGATCATGCATGATCAGTCCGTATCTTGCTGCTGAGCTCCCGCTCACCTTGCTCATGAAGGTGAGTACATTTACTTTTTGGTCATGGAGCTGATCATACCGATCGACATGTCAGCACGTGGGACCTAATATTATGATTCCCGTCATGGTCACAACATGGGGTTTGGTGTCTGCCTTGCAAGGCAAGTAACCTATCACGGCTATCCCGATATCGAGCACTCGCTCACCGGAACCCAAAGGGTTGGTTCATAACTATTCCGGTTTTTTGGCGTGTCGGTTCTTCCTGGGGCTTGTGCAAGGTTGGGATATTACAGGTCATCACTCTTTTTCATGTCATTCATTACCGTATTAGGCGGTCTTTTTCCTGGAATCGTTCTCTATCTCTCTTATTTTTATCCCCGCAAGAAGCTTCAGACACGGTATGCGTCGACCAAGTGCTGCGGGATACTCCTGGCTGATATTCGCACAAGGGTTGCGGTGTTCTATTCATCATCATCGCTGGCTGGGGCCTTCTCTGGCCTATTGGCCGCTGCCATCGACAAATTGAATGGAAAAGATGGGAGACCCGGGTGGGCCTGGATTTTTATTCTTGTATGATGTGTAGCAGACATTTTAGAAAACCCCGCCGCTGACCCCGTTCGCAGGAAGGCGTACTTAGTGTTGCCTTTGGCATCGTCTCTTTCTTCCTTCTCCCCCGCTCTCCTGAAACGGCAAGGTTCTTGACGAAGGAACAACGGGAATATGTCGTTTCTGTTCTGAAGCATGCTGGTTCTGTGTCGGAGGACGAAGAGGCGGACCGATTTAGTTGGGCTGAAGTTACTAGGGCGATCAGGTCTCCACACCTCCAGTTCCTTATTGCCGTCTTCTTCCTCAGCGGTAAGGTGTACACTCACTCGGTTTGCTCGAGTTGGCTAACCACGAGATCGTAAGGCACGGTACTGTTTGGTTTGGCATTGTGTGTTTGGTCTCTTAATTTGTTCGTCGACACTCATCCAACCCCCATAGCTTTGAACCAACAATCGTAGCTGATCTCGGTTATGCAGGCAACCGAGCTCAGCTGATGAGTGTACCTCCGTTCGCGGTCACCTTTGTTTGTGCGTATTTCGACAACGATCAGCATGGATTTGTTCACACCCAAATTCGTACAGTATCGATGATCTCTGCCGTCGTATCGGACCGTTATCAGTGTCGCGGTTACACCGCAATATTATTTTCTATTTTTCAGGTCATCGGTTTCGGCATGTACTATGGTACGTTTGAGTCATTTTCCACGCAAAAATAAAAATAAACATCCGATCTTTCCTGCTTTAGCGAGCAAATCGAGTCACATTCGCTACGCATCCCTGTTCTTCTCTGTGACTGGCGCATACTGTGCGGCACCCCCACTGATCACGTGGATGGCGAACAATAGCGCTCCGCACGCACGGCGTGCGACCGCCATAGGCCTGTCGTTCATTACGACCGAGGCGGGGGGCATCCTCGCCACCTGGCTTCTTGGCTCGCTATCACCGGCTCCGAATTACACGTCGGCGACGATCACGTTTATCGTCATGTCTATATGCATGGTAGTCCTCTCTGCAGTTAATTTGGTGTATCTATCTCGGGAGAATCGTTTAAAATCGGAGAGGCGGCGGAGGATGAAAAAAGAAGACGAACCAGAGGGTCTTGGGGATCGTAGCGCATGGTTCATATATAGCTTATAGATTCTTTGAGGCTGGGGGATTGATACTGGTGATTGGATCTGAGTGGTTGGTTAGTGATAGGGAGCTTCCGGGAGTGCTGGGCGACTTGTGCTTCATATCACAGGTTTCCTTTCCATCATTCTGTTGTATTAGAGTGACAGATCGGAACACATTCCGAAGCGTCATTCAGACATCATTTTTGCCTGTGACAGCTTTAGCGGGATGACTCGGACGAACTTTTATAACTTGAAGATGGCAAGCTCCGGGTAGGCTCCGAGTCAGAAGTCCTGCGAACCAGCAAAGAGCGATCTCGCTATCCGTACGTCATGATTGGATCTTCTATGCGGCGTATCTGAGTCAGACCAGGGTCATGAGGAAGGCTCTTCTTCGGCCGATGCACCTAACAAGTGGTGAACCATGAAAGCCGGATGACGAAGGATGACGAATATGACGCTGACGATGATGAACCTGCTCAAAATTTAACGCGATATGGAAAGGTTCCCACGTCGCTGGCCCTTTCTCCTTTTACCTCGAGCGGCACAACGCCGGTAGGCGCCCAAACCAAGGTTAATCCGACCGTGTGCTTGTTCCCCATTTCGAGTCGATGGCAGATGGGTGTTCCGAGGCCGTCTATTCGGTTCACCCACGGCTGTCTCAAGCTGTAGAGTTCGGTGGTACACCCGATCAAATTCAAGTTGCACCCCCCCTCCCTCTCCCTCTTCCCCCCCGCGGTCGGTGTTGAAACAAGAGATTTTCACACTCGCACAGATCAGGGATCGATATTCGGCGTTTCGATGGATCGCCTTTGGGACTCTACTACGATATTTGAACCAGCACGATCAGTCAGCAATGCCGTTGCATCCCGTGCCTTTTGGTCTGCTGGCCATGCACAGCATGCCGGTGTGTGTGGAAACACCGATCAAAAAGTAGGGGGCCTCGAAGCGCTCTCCGAGCAGCTCGGCGTTGGTTGATGCTTGATGGCTGCAATGCGGCGCTGTGCATGGCGCATGGCACAATGGGTCCCCATACCTCATGGCAAGTGCCCGCCAAGCTGGCTGGCGTTGGCGTCTGCGACTCGGCAGTAGTACGTCGGGTTCGAACGAGCGGAGGTGGAGGGTGAAGGAAGGGAGAGACTGTCTCGGTGACCTTGGCACGCGACACGATCATGCCGGTGGGAGCGTCGGAAGCAATGGTCGACTATATTGGAATGGAAGGGGCAAAGCACACCCCCCCTCATCGCGAAATGGGTGCGTTGGATTCATGGGGAATCGGACGTTTGCATCCGACATCCGAATTCCGTGGTCGAAGAACCAGAACGGTATATAAAGAAACCGCCCCCTCGACGACAATCGGTTAACAAGCTCCTGTCATGTCTGCTCACGCCGTCTCCTTCGCGCCTTCCTCCTCCCCCTTGCTCTCGAAACTGTTCGAGCCCGACCACGACCCCACCTTTGCCTTTGCGAAGCTCGACGGCGACATCTGTCTTGTCCAACGTGTGTACCGGCGCATATCCTTTTCGTGATCACTCTCAACTCTTTCCCTGTATAGTACTTGGACAGACCACGGCGGACCCGTCGGGTGCTGCATTGCTCGACGTGGACGTATTTCGACACGAATTCGTGTCCATCTTTCGTTATTCGCACTCGCTGTGCCTGCATCCCTTGGAGCTCAGGGTGCTCGAGCCCCTCGCCGACCATGCCGTCCGCTACGAGCCAGATACTGGCACCGTCTTTCTCGCAAAAGACCTCATGACGCGATTGAAACGCATCCTCGACGCCAGCGCTATGCTACACAGGACCAGCAGGCGTCCGAGACAGCCCAAATATGTCTCCGATTAGGGGCTGTTATCGGTCTCATTTGAAATATCCGATCAACGGCCCTCCCCCCGTTTCAGTCTATTTATACGCCGCGTTCAAGCAATTGTATTCTACAGGCACAACACATCTTTTACTCTACTAGTACATCCACCCTGCCATACATAGCAGTCAGTATACTGTTAAACGAAACAGCAATCACCCTTATCTGCCACATCATGACAAGCAACTTGATCCGTCGGAGACGCCAACACGACACCTCACTAAGCATCCCGTACCAACGTCAACGTCCTTGCAGAACAGTCCATCGACACACTTGACGGTATGATGCGCCTCCGTCTCCTCGTCGTCCAAGAATTGACTGGTGGTATCGATCGTTCGATGAACGATATGCCAAGGATCCGCGGCGAGACCGATCCATCTGTTGACGTGGTCCGGCAAGATCAGAAAGACGTCACTGAACGACGGATGCGTTGCGCCAGCTATCAATCCAGGTCGTCAATTCCGCTGACGTCCTCCAACCTACACAGCACTGTCCATACTTACGTATGACGTATACCGCGTGAGTCTCCACACTCGGCGTGATGGAAAGCAGTCTGGTGAACTCGGGCCCATTCGCGTATTCCTCCGAGTTGATGACAAGGAGAGGCACTGAGATCGTCTTACCCCACGGATCTAACCCTGTTAGAAAGGATGCATAGCTTGAGTCCAACAAGACCATCGGACGCAGACGGGACGATGAGACATACGGCGGGTGGCGGGATCAAACGTGATGACATGGCTAAAGTTGAAACGACGCTCTGCAGCGGCCACCATCTGGCGTGCGAGTCAGCCAGGCGGTACGTGCAGGGACGGGCGAGAATGGGCGGCTTACGGCCAAGCTCCCCCCGAACGAGTGGCCCGCGATGACGGGCTTCGTCACGTCAATCACGTGCCAGCCATCCCACAGCCGTCCCTGTGCCAGCCGCTCGAGCGCCCCAAGCACGCCGTCGACTTCGGCCAGCCGAACACGCAGCTGGACGCGTCGAAGCGACGCGTCGTCCAGAGGCTGTTCTTCCATGTCTATCCACCTTGATAATCCCCAGGTCAGACCATCCACTTTCTCCCCCCGAACGTTTTGGCATGGCACGCACTCGAGATCACCCCAGTTCAACCAATCCAAGTCTTTCGTTTCCCCTCGTTCGTTGGTCATCCGCACGCTCGGGCCCGTACCGTCGCGGTGCTCCATCGCGGCGACCACATAGCCGCGCGAGGCCAGCTCGCCGCAGACTGCCGACTGTCGCCCGTTCAACACACATCGCCAATGGAAAAAAAGTCCGAAAGGATAGGGCCATTTCTACTCACGTTCATCGATCGCGCACACCCGGCGCCATGGCTATACAGGACGACGCGCCACTTCGTGCCCCTCCGCGGTTCTCTCAGCGGGGCGTTCCGCACGCCGGGCAAGGTCGTACCCCAGGTGAGGACGGCCGCGAGCGCGTCTGTACGAACGCGCGTGCGTCAGGGGACCCGACACGTGCCGGCGGTACGCAACGAACGAGCGACGTACAGACGAAGACCTTGTACATCGGGTTCGACGACCAGTTTGCCACTTTCAGCAGACCGTTGACCGTCTGGACGAACCTGCGACCGAGATCATCTTGGCGAAACGCCCCGACCATGTTCATGTCACGACCCACCTCGGAAACCAAGCGACCGGTGCGTGACGTAATGTCGTCGTCGTCGACAACGACTGAGGCTCGGCCGGATAAAAGAGCGTAAACGCGACGGTGTCCAGAGTGATGCCAACTTGACCGTCAGACGCAGACCGGTGTCTGAACGACCCAAAGGTTTGCGGTGGGATGGGCAACTCAACGTCGCGGACGCCGACGGGGTAACGTCCGCTGTAGGCGGGCAGCGTTCTCGAAAAGAGGGTGCCATAGGGGGAGCGATTGGGCCGTGGTTCTGAAATGAGGGTTTCACGAATGTGGCCACCATCGAGCATGATGGGTCAGGGGAAACGAGGGTGCGACTGACAGACCGTCGTTCAGATTTGGCATTTGTCATGATCGAAATGGGGGTGGCCTCTTTGCCTTGGTGAGACATTGTTTCTTTTCTTGAAGCTACCCCACAATACCCTCTGGATTAATTCTGGACCTTGAAACCTCAATGGTCGTATCAGTACTGCACTCGTAATCCAGGTCGGGTTTAACAGCAATGTCGATAAAGCAGAATTTCGTTAAAGGCGTTACACGATCTACACCCTGGATGGTCCAAATATAAATGGGTGGCAAATTCAAAATCGGACTCGAGAATTGAACGTTCTGAACACTCACAAGTTAAGGTCATACCCCTTTTTAGCCCAGCTATACGTTCAGTCCGCCTTCCTTCTTCCTCGCATCCACTTCTCTCCCCCATCTTCTCTCCCACCATCTCTCCAACCCCTTGAACACCGCGTAACACAACACCGAGACGACAAACCCAACGTAGACGCCACAATCCCCCGACCCGTCTCTCGCCACAGGACCCACGTACCATGCTTGCGACATGAACGGCACTAGCGCACCGAACGCACACACGAACGCCAGCACGCCAGGAGTGCTCCGCGGAAGCAACTCGGGCGTGTCCCACGTTGCGATCGGGTAAGCAACTTCGCTAAAGGACGCCCCGCGGAAGAGGACGTGTTCAGTGAGGACGATGCCTGCAAAGGCCATGCTCCAGTAGCCGATGATACCTGTCCGCGAACCAGACGTGAGATGGAAACGAGGCAAACATGCGCTGACTGCGTACTGAGCATGTCGACGAACGTCGTATAAAATTTTTCGGCACCGACGATCGCGACGGGGATTAAGCTGCAACGCGGTTTAGATCGTGGAACACATCCGGCGCAACGGAACGTGGGACATACATGGCTTCGGAGACGATGATATACACCCAACGTGGTACAACGGCGAACCAGTGCGCGACCGACATGAGGCTCGTAGCGAACGTGTACATGTTCGGTGCACATGCACTGGGTATACTCAGTGCGACGAGCACCGTGAGGAACTTGGCAAAACCTCCAAGAGGAGACATGACACCATACAACAAACCCCCGACCGACGTGCTATCTTGAAAGGCAGTATTCCATGCAGGAACATTAGGAGCTGCGGCTGCAAAGGCAATCCCAAGAATGTGACAAGTGATCTGTCGTCGAAAATTAGTAACAAACAACATGTAGACGTCAAGAACTTGCACTTGGCACAAAAAATCCGAGGTATGTGTAGAGGAAGATCCGCGTGCTGCACGCTGGCGTCGGTATACATGGCTCCTCAGACAGATAAGAATCTTACGATGATGCCGCAGGACTGTGGTAAACACCATAGTCAGGGGTCAGTGTGCACCAGCTGACAACACTTGCAGCAACAGTGGACACAAAAGATAATACCGAGCCTACGGTGGGAGCGGGGACTGCTGCATTTTGATTCGCTTGCAGCTGTGGATATCCAAGGGCAAGCATAACAATAAAGGCGACCACATTCGGTATCCACGCAATAGTCTGGTACCTGTGGTCATTGTCAAGCCCTCGCCAGCTTCGTGACCTGGCGGCAGAACACCTACCAGTGGATGAATTGATAGCCAAAAAATGTCACCTGCGAAGCATTCAGTATGAGACGATCAACATTAAAGATTCACGAACAACGAGCGAAATTATGCTGATGATCACGATACCCAGCGTATCGTTCAAGTGAGAGCTCACACTCGCCAGTGTCTGCCCACCAACGATGCAGCTCAAAATCAAGAACCCTTGCATCGTAAACACATTCAGGGCGCTTGGTATTATGGACCCATAAAAGCTAGAGGCAGGTTATTGAGTACGACGGGCAGACTTGTCTAAAGTCACTCACCCCCACGAGAAGCGTGACTGCACCATCGCACGTGTCCCCAGCTTAGGCCCAAAGACAGCACTATACACGTATTGAGACTGCGGATAGAAAAAAAAAAGCGAAGTCCGACGTGGAGCTCACAAGATCGCTGGGACAACACAGCATCTGGCAATCCCGTTTTCATGAGCAACACATATCGAACACAAACATCGAAAGTGCTCGTACATCAGATCAGTCACAGCAGCGGCCGCGATCGCATCGCGAACGCCCAACGAGTAATACGCAGGTCCGGTAGTTCCCGTACTGAAGCTGCGAGATGCAAAGTCGGTCGTGCGATGCGCGTCCTTTGTTTTTACACGAGCACCCACTCGAGAATGTTCATATTGGAAGAGAACCACACGAAAAACATTTGATACCATCGCGTGTCGGTGCGTTCTGCGATCGGCACGGGCGCGATCCTGCGAGGGGACGGTGTCACTTTTTAAAGGAACGGGCCGACCGCGCCGCCGCGCGCACGAAAACGGGAACTCACCCATGCGTTTCGACCCCATAGTGGGCCAAGAAGGTCGAGATGCGATGCACGAATCCTGCGTCTGGGCCCTCGCGTTTCGCTTCGACGGGAGATCGTTGCTCGGACGCGGTCGGCGAATCCGACATGGCGTGGACTCAGTGCACGTTGTTTGAGAAGGAGGTCCCGGCGTGGCTTGCGCGCGTGGTGGTTTTAAACGGACCGGGATACCTTCGCGTTTTGCTCGGTTTTAGGCCCGTGGGTCGCATGGATGGCCGGTCAGACGACCTGCCGTCGGGCTAATTTAAGTTCCGGTGTGAGCGAGAGTGAACGGTTCGTGGCGTTTGACCGGTGTTGGACCGGATTCAGAACAAGCATGGCCGTTTAAAAGCTGATTGTTATCTATGTGAGATAAAAATACGGCGGGTGAGGCATGAGCGTTCCGTGCCTCCGGCTTGCTGCTCAAGGATGACCTTGTTGTACGCCTGGTCGACGAGGAAGTGGTCCAGCGACGCGGTTGTACGAGGTAGACGCTCAGCATGTGAAGAGAATGAACTGGGGTGTGCCGCGGTGTTCGATGACGGTGGGGGGCACTGCGCGGGCTTTAGTCGCGGAGGGACTCCCATGACAGTAGTGTTCCTGACATTTCGCAAAGCTTGACGTGATTAAACGAAAAGGGGCATCTAGCCATTGCAGCTGGAGCTTGCACAAGTAACACTGGGGCAAAGACGGCGTTGGATGGCAAGAGTTGCCAGCTGAACGGTCGAGCAGAGTTCATACAGTACCACAACCCCGCTAGTTGAACTCAGGATCAAGGAATAGATTGACTGCACATTACGTAGGTCCAAACGCAAATCAGTCGTGATGCCGACATCAGACCACTCTACACCTTGAAACCATCGCCAGCTACACGTTCAGCCCTTCTCCCTTTTCTCCCGCATCCAAATCCCCTCCTCGTCGTCTCTCCCACCACTTCTCCGACCCCCTGAAGGCAGCATAACACAACGCCGAGACGACGAACCCAACGTAGACACCGCAATCCCCCGACCCATCTTTCGCCACCGGACCCACGTACCACGCTTGCGACATGAATGGCACTAGCGTGCCAAACGCACATACAAACGCCAGCACCCCAGGGATGCTCCGTGGAAGTAACTTGGGCGAGTTCCACGTCGCGACGGGGTAGGCGGTTTCGCTGAAGGACGCACCGCGAAAGAGGACGTGTTCAGTGAGGACGATGCCTGCAAAGGCCATACTCCAATACCCAATGACACCTATCGAGTACCGAATGTGAAATGGAACGGAACGGACCCGAGGAATACATACTGAGCACGTCGACAAACGTTGTATAAAACTTTTGGGCGCCGACGATGGCCACAGGAATCAGGCTTGCAACACTTAGATTAGGTCGTGGAATGCGCCGACGGAAGGAAACTTACATGGCTTCGGAGATGATGATATACACCCAGCGTGGTACGAGGGAGAACCAGTGGGCAACAGCCATGAAACTTGTACTGAACGTATACATGCTTGGTGCACATGCGCTCGGTATACTCAGTGCAACGAGCACAGTGAGGAACTTGCCAAAACCTCCTAGGGGAGACAAGATGCCATATACCAAACCCCCGACAGATGTGCTATTCTGAAAGGCAGCGTTCCATACAGGAACATTAGGTGCTGCGGCCGCAAAGGCAATCCCAAGTGCGTGACAAGTGAACTGTCATCAACATCAGTTGTAGAATAACACGCGCATAAAATGAACTTGCACTCGATGTAAAAAATCCGAGGTATGTATAAAGGAAAATCCGCGTGCTGCCCTCCAGCGTCAGTATATACGGTCCCATGGGCAATGTAAGATTGAATTTACGATGATGCCGCAGGACTGTGGTAAACCCCGTAGTCTGCAGTCATTGTGCACCAGCTGACGATGCTCGAAGCAACAGTGGACCCAAAGGACAGTATCGAGGCCACAGATGGGGCAGGTACCGCTACGTCTTGATTCGCGCGGAGCTGTGGATACCCGACAGCCAGCATGGTGATGAAGGCCACGACATTCGGGATCCATGCAATGTTCTCGTACCTGAGGACACGTTCTAGCCGACTCGACGACTCAGGAGACGCGAAATGCCTACCAATGAAGAAACCGATAACCAAAAAAGGTAACCTATCAAGCGTTTGGAATCAGCGCCCCGCAAGTCTGTAGAACGGATGACGATGTTACGAACGACAAGCGAGATTAGGCCGATGATCACAATGCCCAGGGTATCGTTGAGATGCGGGCTCACGCTGGCCAAGGTTTGCCCTCCGATGATGCAATTGAGGATCAAAAATCCTTGCATCGAAAACGCGTTCAGGATGCTCGGTATCGTGGACCCGTAAAATCTTGAAACACGTCGATGGATACCAGCATCGGAAAAAACTCGTTCACAGTCACGTACCCCCATGAGAAGCGTGACTGTACCATCGCACGTGTTCCTAGTTTCGGTCCGTACACGGCACTAAACGAACGAGCGTTGAGACACAACGCTCAAGACTGGTGGGGTAGCTCACAAAACCGCTGGAATGATACAAGATCTATGCTTTCAATATTGGCAATCATTCTGAACACCGATTCGAGAGACACTCACAAGAGATCAACTACCAAGACAGTCGCGATCGCATCGCGAACGCCTAACGAAAAGAATGCCGGTCCGGAGGTTCCCGTGCTGAAACTACAATCGTCTGTGTATGCTCAATCCACGTCCCATTTGCAGAACACCTACTCGAGGACGTTCATGTTGGCAGAAAACCACACGAAAAACATTTGGTACCACCGCTTGTCGGTGCGTTCGGTGATTGGAACGGGTGCGATGCTGGGATGAGAGCCACGTCAAAGGGTGATCGAGGTTGAGCACATCTCGCACGGACGAACGCACCCATGAGTTTCTACGCCATAGTGGGCCAAGAAAGTCGTGATACGATGCAGAAATCCTAGGCGTGTGCCCTCGCTCTTTGTTTCGCGGCGTTCAGGTGAGCTTTGCTCGGACGCTTCCATGGTGCGAACGTAAGTTGTATCGAGAAAGTATCGTGAGTGGTTTTAACGCATGGGGAAACCACGCGTTGCTCAGTTTGGGCCACATATGGCGGACAGCTGGTCAAACGACAAGCCGGATAAGCTAATTTTGGACTCGGGTTGGCTGGCGCCCGTGAAGTTTCATAATAACGTTTCATCTCAAGCTGCTTACCAACGTGGCGGTCGAAGTCAAGCATGTTAATGAAGGAACTGAGTATACATCGTTGGTAAGAGCCCGCGTGGAACCAATCTACGAGACCATAAACAATTACTACAAGTCCGCGTAGAGCCCATCGCGACAATACATCAAGATATCCAACTTGCTTCTCCACTACACATGTGTCAACCACAATCCCATTTTTATGTTGTCAATCGGTCACCTCCGCCGACTGAACCGTTCTTTGGCCACTTCCGCCCACCCTCGTATCCGAGCGTAGCTATATGTTATGGGCCATACGAAGCGTCGTATGATGTGATCCCCCGGTTCGGCTGTATGGAACACACTTTCATTCTGTAGGGCGATGACCGCCCACGCCGTGATCGCCATCAGGATGATCGTGCTCTCGATATACTTAGCCAAGGACTCAGAAGTGCCAGGGTTGATCTCTCCGACGTTCATTCCAAACACACTCTGCCGCGCTCACCATGAGTCTTCTGCGGAAGTAGAAAGAGAGCAGGTAACTCACCGCAAGAAAAGTTGCGGGTAAGAATATCATCGATAGATACGAAATCTAATAGACATCGGTGGGCATTACGGATCAGTAGCACAGCAGGCAAATCCACACTCACCGTTTTCATAGCGGCCGAATCCCCCAACGTCGCCCTCGTCAATGCTTGCATCTGTTTGTTATCTATAATCTGCACAGTGGTGAGTGCCTGATCGCACTCTGTCAGAGAAGCTCATGATAGAAATTTGCTACAGGAGGCGAACCAGACGAGTTGCGTTTTTCAGCCGAGCGAATTGGATTTCCCGCTGTTTCTCCAGACGCTCGATCTCTCCCAACAAATGATCCGTCTCCAGCTTCAATAGCTCCATGGAGTTCTCCAGGTCAAGGTCGTCATCCATGGCGGGATTCGGCGTATCTTGCACAAATTGTACAGATTTGCGAAAGTCGCAGAGGAGTTGTTGATAGTACAACAGGTGAGCTTGCAACTTGTGCAACTCTCTCGTGTAACTGCTAGTGCTCGACCTGGCGTCGGTCGCACTCGCTTCCTACAAGGGCCGGTTCAATTAGAAGGCAGTCAAGCATCCAGAAAATACATCCTTACAAGTTGTTCGCTCAGATACTCATAAAGAATCTCGAGCGCCTCATCCCACTCGTACAGCGCATACCAAAGAATAGCAAGAAATATAAACGTAGGATCCTTCGATCTGCCGTACAGTTTCTGCCAATACACACTATCTCCAGTCCGCTGTACGAGGGACCGAAGGCGTTTCGCTGTCGTCTTTTGAAGGTCAGAATGATGATGGTACGATATGATGGTACAAGCTTTATTATCGCGGACCATGTGGATAGCAAGTAAATCTTGCAACAGAATTTTTT
The DNA here is from genome assembly GCA_038094615.1 of Heimioporus aff. retisporus. Taxonomy (NCBI): domain Eukaryota; kingdom Fungi; phylum Basidiomycota; class Agaricomycetes; order Boletales; family Boletaceae; genus Heimioporus; species Heimioporus aff. retisporus. The sequence continues at coordinate 15,423 of JBBPUI010000154.1, read as the reverse complement.
CGTCTGAACAATTGTCAGCTGGCGTGCGTAAAGACAACGGGAATGGCGTGCGTACCGGAAAGAATGAGAGGAGCTTGGGTATCGATCGTCTCCTTGGAATCTAACCCAGGTCAGTCGCTATCAACTTTGAACGATACAAGTATATACCTATGAAAGCAGCAGGCCCACTTTCTGCTGGGCCTTGTGGATTTGAGGTAGTGCCGATTTTCGGGTTGTCCATTGCCCGAATAAAGGGAAGGACCACAGTGATATCTAGATGCGCGAGTGTGAGCCCAACAAAAAGGGCGCCAGGTACACCACCCACGGTCCCCCACACCGGGTTGTGGGTCTTCCTGATAACGTGACGGAATCCAATTCGCGGAAGAAGCAAAGAAGAAAGGCTCGATAGTATATCTGTGTGGTGTGACGACAACATTGACGCCCGTTGACAAATCACACACCTTTTGCCGAGAATTCGCAGCACGTCCAGGGCCATGTTCTCCACGAAAAGCGCCCGAACCCGCAAATGCTCGATCTGACCGCACCTTCAGACTCAAACGGGACCCAGAAAAGAAAACCTACTCACCGGTTGTTGTAATTCTTCCCAAAACGCCCTTACACCTGCCGGATCCAAAGGTATCCGACGGGTCTGCTCTCCAAGCCTATCGAATGTCCCGTCCAAAAACACGTCCACCTTGTGTATCTGACACGCGTTCGTGTCTTTACAGATCGTCAGCATGCGACACCGGCCGACCTGGTCCGGGGTCCAATTTCCGAAATCACACTGCGGGTATCCACTCCATGGTTCTTCTCCGGGGCTAGTCGTCGGCAATACGACGTCATGGACATCTTGATCGAAATCCATCCATGGCCACGGCGCTGACGGTGCTGCGTGACGGTATCTGGCCACCGAATGAGTATCCTGTACGAGCTCCTGTACGAGCGCGAGCAAGAAGGCGCTCAAACGGACCTCGGCGCTGGAACCCTTTGGTCTTCTCTGAGTTTCGATACGTCCCACTGGACTCCATCGAGCCACTCGTCATCCCTAGGCAGCCTTACCCGTGGACCTACGTCCGCGTCCATCAGTCAGGATGATGGAATAAAGAGGAGCGGCGAGAGAGCGCTTGAGATGGGGGGTATCCGTTTCAAGTGAGGAAGGCGCTTACCCGGCTTGAATGAATCGCCGACGAGGGCCTAGAACTGTTCGGAATGAAATTGAGTGGTCAAATTCAAGGGTCGTATGCGAGTAGGACGGATAAATGAATGGTTACAACTGATATGCGTCAACACCCACGGCCATCGCAAATGATGGCCCTGCAGGGTCAGGAGAAAATCACCTTATACGTTACACTCCCCTTTCGACCTCTAAGTAGAAAACAGCACTTATGTATGTTGGATAAGAGATGGTCTAGTTTCAGCCGCACTGATGGCTGCAAGTCGTAAACTTGCATTTGATGTGACCAGCCTGACGTGGCAGAGTTTCGGGAACTTGAAGTAGACGGCGACGGCTGTTACGAGGGCCGTTGACAAGTCGTAGATAAGCACATTTGAACAAAATCGAGTTGTCATCAACTTAGGAAGGATACTAATCGGAAATCCGAGGCAGCTGGGTATTGGCGGTGAGATAACATGTAATGCTTATGATACATACGCACTAAACGTTGGGGCTTATGGACATATCCATAACAAAGAAAGATTGTAAGAACGAGTCTTCAAGAACCCTACTGTTAGATCTCTACAAGTCCTGCCATGCACCAAACAGCAATGCACCCGTGCCCAATTAGTACGACAGCGTGTTTGATTCATGGCCAACCTAGCAACCGAAAAAGGACAGTAACAAAGCGACTTTGTCGCGAGGTGAACCGAAGCAAATCAAAGTGGCAGTTCGGGCTGAGTTCAACACAGTTCGTGGTGTCGAAGTGGCGTCACAAGTGGACCTCTTGAAGTGAGTCGAAGTGTCTTGAAACCGGCCCATCACTGCCAACCAATCAAATTGTTTTGCTAATTTAGTATCAACGGATGCTACTCTCATCATCGTCCTTATTGTCAATTAGCTGTAGTGTTGTCGTCGAGGCAAGGTAAATTCGAAGTCAAGCCCGCTCCACCTCAAATATACCCACATCTCGGGTTCGGTTTTCGAATCATATTCATCAACTTCCTTCTCAGTCCTTCTCCCGTCTCGCTCTCGTCGCTCCCCTGGGCGATCGTGACGGTATGCTCCTCGCCGGCATCACACCCAGCGGCATGTGGCGCAGTGACTCTGCTCCCCGACATCTCTACCGCCAGGTGCGGAAGGACGTCCGTCACGTCCGACGCATCAGACTCGACTCGGAAAATGACCTCCCCCTAAGCGTACGCTGGTTCAACAAGCCACATTCGGCATCCCTTGGAGGTGTCGAGTCCGGTGCAAGGTGACGGAGCGGTGCCACCTTGCTCGACAGCACCTTCGCGGAGGCTTCGCCCACATCGATGTCTAGCACTGCACGAAAACCGGGGTGCAGTTCTCCGGGGACGTTTCCGGATATCTCGGCGTGGTTAGAGACGGGTGACGTTTCTGTCTTGCGCGAACGTTCGGGCGTAGTCCCTAGCGTTCGTGGCACAATACCCGGTAAACGAGAAACCAAACCGCTGGACCAACTTCCGCTCCCGGACTCGCGCGCTGGCTTCGTGGTTGACAGTGCGTTCGACCGACCCCAACCCCGGGATGTACTGCGCGACAATGCTTGTTCTCGCACCTTCAAGGTTACCTCCGGTATTAGCGTGGAAGCAATCCAAGTCTGTTGGACAGACCGTCCCTTGATCCAAAAAAATCGCAGTTTGTGCTGGGTGGCTGGAGTGGATTTTCATCCAAGCCATTAGATGATACCGATATGGGATGTATCCCCACCCCCTCCGAAGAAGTGGTTAGACGAATCGGTCCGCGAGAGCAAGACCAAACTTGACGTGTCGAACGCTATCCAAAAACCCGAACCCTAGATACCCGCACCCGCATAAGTCGATCCCCCCGCTGACATACTGACGCAATCTGGCGATACCCCGCCGTTATTGCCTGCACGCGTGGATCCGGACTCAACACTACTGCCGCCCCCGCCTGCTGGTGTGGATAGCAATCCTGCATTGCCTCAAAGTGGGGGGAGTAAAGGAGGTGTCGTGGACCCGAGCAAAATGTCGATATTTGATTTGCCGCCTCCCTCTCAACCGCAGGCAAGACAAAGGAGGAAAACGCTGCTAGGCCAAGGAAGATGTCCTTGTTTGACTTGCCATCTCCCTCCCGGTTGCCCCGCCTCCATTCACCGAATTTGTGAGTGTGCCAGAGGGAATGAGCGCGATAATGAGTGCATCTTGATTGGCCGGTAGCGATGGGCTGGTTTCTGGCAACTTCGAGAGGTTCGCCTCGCAGCAACACTACCGCGTGGAACCAATTTACCGGATCATAAATAACCAAGTCATTACTACAAGTCCGCGTAGAACCCAATAGTACGTCAAGATATCCAACTTGCCTCTCCACTACATATATGCATCAAGCACATTCCCGTTTCCGTGCTGTCAACCGGTCACCTCTGCCGACGAAACCGTTCTTTGGTCACTTCCACCCAACCACGTATCTGAGCGTAGCTATATGATATAGGCCACGCGAACCGTCGTATGTATTGACGACGTCCCGGTTCGCCCGTGTGGAATATACTATCATTCTGTAGGGCGATGGCCACCCACGCCGTGATCGCCGTCAAAATGATCGTGCTCTCGATATATGCAGATATGGGCGAGGGAGTAGAAGGGTTGATCTCGTGTAAGTTCGTTCCAAACACGCTCTGCCGTACTCACCATGAGTCTTCCGGAGACAGAAGTGGGCCAGGTAACTCACCGCAAGAAAGGTTGCAGGCAAGAATATCATCGACAGATACGAAATCTAGTAGTACATCGATGAGCATCACAAATTAGTGGCCTGGCAGGTAAATTCGCGCTCACCATTTTCATGGCAGCTGAATCCCCCAATGTTGCCCTCGTCAATGCTTGCATTTGTTTGTTGTCTACAATCTGCACAGTGGTGAGTGCCTGACCATACTTTATCAGAGAAGCTCATGACAGAAGCTTGTTACAATAGACGAACCAAACGAGTCGCATTTTTCAACCGAGCGAATTGAATCGCCCGCTGTTTCTCCAGTCGCTCAATCTCTCCCAACAAATGATCCGTCTCCAGCTTCAATAACTCCGTGGAACTCTCCCGGTCAAGGTCGTCATCCATCGCAGGATTCGGCGTATCTTGCACAAATTGTACAGATTTACGAAAATCGCAGAGGAGTTGTTGATAGTACAACAGGTGAGCTTGCAACTTGTGCAACTCTCGCGTGTAACTGCTAGTACTCGACCTGGCGTCGGTCGCGTTCGCTTCCTACAAGAGCCGATTCAATTAGAAGGCATCGAGCATCAAGGAAATACGCCCTTACGAGTTGTTCGCTCAGATGTGCATAAAGAATCTCGAGTGCCTCATCCCACTCGTACAGCGCGTACCAAAGAATAGCAAGAAATACGAACGTCGGATCTTTCGATCGGCGGTACAATTTCCGCCAATATACACTATCTCCGGTCCTCTGTACGAGGGACCGAAGGCGTCTCGCAGTCGTCTTTTGAAGGTCAGAACGATGATGGTACGATATGATGGTACAAGCTTTTTTATCGCGGACCATATGGATGGCGAGTAAATCTTGCAATAGAATTTTTTCGTCTGAACAATTGTCAGCTGGTGTGCGTAAAGACAACGGGAATGGCGTGCGTACCGGAAAGAATGAGAGGCGCTTGGGTATCGATCGTCTCCTTGGAATCTGATCCAGGTCAGTCGTTATCAGCTTTGGGCCCGGATACAAGCATATACCTATGAAAGCAGTCCGCCCATTTTCTACTAGGTGGTGTGTATTTGGGGTAGTGCCAATTTTTGGGTTGTCCATCGCCCGAATAAAGGGAAGGACCACAGTGATATCTAGATGCATGAGTGTGAGTCCAACAAAAAGAGCGCCAGATGCACTACCCACGATCCCCTACACCGGATTGTGGGTTTTCTTGATAACGCGACGGAATCCAATTCGCGGAAGAAGCAAAGAAGAACGGTTCGATAGTATATCTGTGTGGTGTGACGACAATATTGACCCCCGTTGAAAAATCACATACGTTTTTCCGAGAATTCGCAGCACATCCAGGGCCATGTTCTCCACGAAAAGTGCCCGAACCCGCAAATGTTCGATCTGTCCATGCTTCCAGCCTAATGGAACCCGGAAAGAAATTCTACTCACTGGTTGTTGTAATTCTTCCCAAAACGCCGTTACACTTGCCGGATCCAAAGGTACCCGACGGGTATGCTCTTCAACCCTATCGAACGTCCCGTCCAAAAACACGTCCACCTTGTGTATCTGACACACATTTGTATCTTTACAGATCGTCAGCATGCGACACCGGTGGACCTGATCCGGGGTCCAATTTCCGAAATCACACTGCGGGTATCCACTCCACGGTTCCTCTCCGGGGCTAGGCGCTGGGGCCACGATGTCGGGGACGTCTTGATCGAAATCCATCCATGGCCACGGCGCAGACGGTGCTGCATGGCGGTATCTGGCCGTCGGATAAGTATACTCTACGAGCACGACCAAGAAAGCGCCCAAACAGACCTCGGCGCTGGAACCCTTTGGTCATCTCTGAGGTTCGATACGTCCCACTGGACTCCATCGAGCCACTCGTCATCCCTGGGGAGCCTTACCCGCGGACTTATGTCCGCGTCCATCAGTCAGGGTGATGGAATAAAGAAGGGTGACGAGAGAGAGCTTGAGACTGGCGCTTGGCTCAGTGAATGCACCGCCGACGAGGGCCTAGAGCTGTTCCATGAGATTGAGATTCAAAGGTCGTACTATGTGAATAAAGGGGATAAATATAGACGACTGATCCGCGTCGACACCCACGGCCACCGCGAACGATAGCCCTGATGGGTCAGAAGATCACCTTGTATTATGTACTACACGCTCCTTTCGACCCATGCGTGGAAATAGCACTTACATTGGATAAGAGACTGTCTGCACTGGTGAACTTCCATCTCGTGCTGACAGGACGTGGCAGAGTCCAGGTTAAAGCAGACGGCAGCGGTTGTTACTAACTGTCGACCGGCGGTAGATAAGCGCAGACAAAGTTACGTTGAGTCGTCAACTTACGAGGGACACCGGTCGGAAATCCGAGGCAGCCAGTGGGTGCTGGCAGCGGTAAGATGACATGTAATGTTATGATACATATTTACGCACTGAAAATGGCGTGCTCGGAACAAAGAAAGATCGTAAGAACCACTCCAAGAACCCTACGGCTGGATCCGTCTACAAGTCCTGCCATGTACTAAATAGCAATGCACCCGTACCCAATGAACAAAGCGACTATATCACCCGCAATATACGTAGGTTCATACACCCCACGGTATCCTAACGTCCGCTTGCCAAACGGGCGCGCGCAGCAGCGAGACGTGCCTTGGCTGATTCGAGCATTTGTTGTGTTAGATCGTAGCCATAAAATATCGGCCATCCGATACGCCGCATTATGCGGTGCCCACCCGGATGGAAGGTGCTGTAGTCTTGCAAAGCGATCATGACCCATGCCGTGATCACGGTCAAGATAATTGTGCTCTCAATGTAACCCTTGAGGGTCTGGAGGGTACCGGGATTGATCTCTTTAACGTTCATTCCGAACACGCTCTGTGGACGTTACTGTAAGTCCACGAACGCAGACTGGCGATACGGACTACCCACAGAAAGATAACTCGCGGGAAGGAACACCATCGTGAGGTACGAGATCTAGTCGTTGCCCGTCAGAATCACACTGCAGTGACATAGTAAAACAGCCACTTACCAATTTCATGGCGGAAGAGTCGCGCATGGTTGCAATGGTCAAATCTTGTGTATATCTGCTGTCTTCTATGTTGACGGTCGAGTAGGCCTGGTCACGCTCTGTCAGAAGACAGCAATACCAGAATTATGAGACGAACCAGCTTCATGGCGTTCTGCAACCGATCTGATTGTATCTGCCTCTGCTTTTCCAACCGTTCGATCTCTGCCAACAGGTTATCGGATTCTATGGCCAACAGTCTCTTCGAACTCTCTCGCTCCTCATCCGAGATCGAATCGATCTTCATGGCGGGATTGTCCGTGTCCCGCACAAATTCGACGGATTTCTTAAAGTCACGGAGGAGTTGTTCATAGTATAACAAATGGGCCTGCAGCTTGTGTAGCTCTCGCGTGTGACTAAGGTGGGTTGTGGACTTGGTAGCTTCCTGCAAGAACTACTTCAGTACAAGGAAGAGTCGATGGCAGAATCCCCTCACAAGCTGCTCGCTCAAATGTGCATACAATACTTCGAGCGCCTCATCCCACGCATAGAGTGCATACCAGTGCATAGCAAGGAAAACAAACGTAGGGTCCTGGGATTTTTCATACAGCTTCTGCCAGTACACACTGTCACCCGTTCTCTGTACAAGGGACCTGAGGCGTTTGGCTGTCGTCTTTTGAAGATCAGAACTATGGTGGTATGATATAATCGTGTTCGTATCCTTGTGGCGGATCATGTGAATGGCAAGTAAATCTTGCAATAAAATCTTTTGCTCTGGGTAGCCGTTCGTCAGGCATGTCAAACACAATGCAGATTCCGTGCATACCGGATAAGATGAGCGGAGCTTGTGTATCGATGGTTTGCTTGGTATCTAGTCCGATTGAGTCGCTGTCCACCTGAAGTCAAACGCAGCACGTACCTGTGATGTGTGGCCCTGACCCTTTTTCTGGCGGGTACTCTATCGGGTTTGATGGTGTAGGGCTAATCCTTTCCTGTCGGTTGTTGACCGTACGGATAAACGGGAGGATGACAGTAATGTCTGGACCATGTGAGCCAAGCACCCGCGACAGAGCGAGAATCACGCACGATCTCCCACTCCGGTCTGCGGGTCTTCCTGGTACCGCGACGGAATCCAGTTGGCAGACGAGGCAAAGAAGAATGGCTCAATGTTGTACCTAGGTGCCATGAGCACAGAGTAGCTTGACGCTCGTCCACAGCAACACACCTCGCACCAAGGACTCGCATCACGCTCAAAGTGATGTTCTCGATGAACAGCGCCCGCACGCGAATGTTATCGACCTGTTTCCTGTTCAGCTCCCTATCATTCCATGCAACAACCACATCGCGCCCACCGGTTTATGCAACTCCTCCCAAAACTCTCTTACATCTTCTGGATTCGAGGATACGCCACGCGTCCGTTCCCCTTCCTCGATATGATCAAACGTCCCGTCCGACAACACGTCAACTCTATGTATTTGAGATGCATATTTTTCCTGGCAGATCGTTTCCATGCGACACCGGAACACCTGGTCCGGGGTCCAGTTTCCGAAATGACTCTGAGGGTATCGACTCCATGGCTCGTCGGTCGGGAGTGGTGACGCTGGCGGAGCGACGTCCGCAGTGTCATGGTCGAAATCCATCCATGGCCACGGTGCGGACGGCGCTGCATGTCGGTACCTACAGACACACCCCGCTCGTGTTCCAACAGCACAAAAAAAAATTAGGCACCCACGCTCACCTGGGCGGTGGAACTTTCTGCCACTTTTCTCGCAGCTCGGCCAAATCTAGCTGCTCACCAACCAACTCTTCATCGCGAGGGAACGTGACTTGAATGCCAGTTGCCGTGGTCATTGTCAAAAAGAGGGTTAGCTAGAGGGAGAGGTGTGGTGGGAGTGCCACTTGGCATGCCGCGTTGTTGGCTAATGTTGGCGCTTCTGAACCGAAAATTTGGTTGGGCGCTTAATCGTTGCTGTAATCACCTGCATAAAGGGATGCAGCCCATCAGTCCCAGGGACCGCATGCCACTGGCCAGCCAATGAGATTGAGGCACCCTGAGCGTGCGAGGGTCCCCAGGTTGACCCGAATTAGCACCTATTGTATTCGTGGCATAATCAGGGGGGGTAATTATCGTTGCTGCCAAGTGAGATTCTAGCGCAACACGCACCAGCGGCATGTTACGCTTTTCGACTTGTCAAAGGGATACTCATCTTGGAGGCTTACCGAAACCGTCATTCTTTAGCGCCACCAGCCTTTGCCAACGGCGTCCAGTAACCCGCACGCATGCCACTGGAAATTGGTGAAGTGATGACACTCCTGGGTGATCCCGCACACCTAAGATCACCGGCAAAGGTTGAAGTGGCTAGGGAATACGTGATTTGCATGTGGAGAATGGCTGGACACCTCATTTTCGCTCTACGTCAAAACCCGAGACAATGCACATGATCAATATCAGGCCATGTCATCTCTTCGCCAATTTCCTGCTGTGAGTGCTATCATCCGGTGGTGGCACCCGCATCGCCAATTGAAATATCTTCCCTACAAATTACTTCAAAGCAATATCATACATGGTACACGTAAAATGTACACACAACCCCTTGGGCCAGCTCCTACCCAATCGGCCGCTTCTGTCCAGCAGGACGCGGAGCACCACCCTCCCCCTTCGACTTGGACTTTGCGCTCGCCCCCTTGCTTCCCTTCTCCTTCGGCTGCCTGAAACACATAAACTCGATGCTCGTCGCCCGTCGGCTCTCGGCCAGGATCTTCTTCACCTGGTCCAGATGCCCCTGCAAATTCTCGTCCCCAGGTCGCCGCGCATACGCCATCGATATTCGGTCGTACAGCTCGGAGAGCGTCTTGGTGGCCGCGGGCGAGACGTAACGGGCCAACGTTTGATGCATGAACTCGATTTCGAGCGTCGCCTAATGTTCATGAATGAGCTGCTTGTGACGTGATTCATACAGTCTCGGCGTAGTGGAGCCTCACCCGCAACATTCCACCCATGCCGAAACGTTTTACTTGCTGGAAACACCGCAAGGCTTCATCTGCGGCGTCCTCGGCGAGCGCGTGTAGAACACGATCCAGTAGTCCGTCCGCCACGCGACTGACTTGCGCGTGGACCTCCACGAATGTCATCGATACTCGAAACATGTATGGTCGAATCTCTGCATTAGGATTCAAACACCCTCTGCTCCGACAAGTTTCAAATGTGCTTACCGGTCGGCTGAGGGGTTTCATACCAGTCCATCTCGCGGTCGAGAATACCTTCCCGCAGCATCCCGGTCACTGTGCCAGACTTGGGCTTCGCGTACGAGTCGAACAACTTTCCGTCCAGCGCTTGCACAACCTTGACCAATTTCTAGTTTGATCCAGATTACCATGTCTTTCGGTTATGTAATAATGGAGACACGCACATTACGATCATCTTCTTTGGGCCCACCGAACGCGCTCTCGAGTTGAGAGATCATATTGGGAATCAAAGTTCCCGACAGGTACACAAAGTTGGACAACATCAAAAGGAGTCTGGTATCCTGATCCCCCTTCAGAAAATCAACGTCTTTTTGGGTCACCCACTCACTGTATCATTCAAATCAAAAGGTCTGGACAACTGTTGCTGCCCTGGGGCAGGTATCTCCGGCGCCATGATCCACTCGGGTGAAGTCAGCCGAACCAAGCCGTCCAAGAATACATAGATCGCGTCCAAGAACGCCTTCGTAATCTTCGCCGCGAACCCAGGCGTGATCTGGTTGTGCTGTATTGTCCGGAGTGAGGAAGAGGCCGACGATAACTCGATCCCTCCAGCGATTTTCAGTGCCGATGCCATCAGATGCCTTTGGAATACGTCAAACAGCGACACAAACTGTGTTACGGACGGATCTGCTGTTGAGGGTGCCCACGTCTCAAGCAGGTGGAACAGAGCCGCATCTGTTGGCGGTGGTGATCAGCGGCACGCAAGAACAATGGTCGGAGCGACAACCTCGTATCCACACGCGAACAAGAATGTCTCCAAATTTCCATCGAGCACTTTCCATCAAATTCCGGAGACTCGAGGCAACCTCGGGGACGATGTCCATCCCTGTCAGCTCACTGGCACAATCTTGGATTCCTGTCAAAATCTTGATCAAAAAGTGGGCTATGGTCGGGGAATTCGAGTTTTTCGGAAGCAGTTTTGGTGTCGAATTACTACTCCTTTGCATCACGACTGCGTCGGATAAACTAAAGAACTCGGACACGAGTGACATATAGAGCTTCATGGTGTCGAGCACCATTTGGCTACATTGCTGAGTGTTTCGCCGAGAGCCAGACGGCTGGGGTGGTTGCTGTTAAAATATGTATCATCGCTGCAAGCGCATTTCGGACGTACCCTCTTAAACTTTCCCTCCATAAAGCTTCTAGCGATCTTCCGAAAATTAGGAATTGAAGATATCAACGTCTCAAACATGTTCTTGATCATCTCAAAGATAAGCTCCCAACTTTCATGACCTCCACCCTGTGCTGCAAACCAATAACTAAAGGTCAAATGAAGGTTATGCACCCAACCACGTATCTGAGCGTAGCTATATGACATAGGCCACGCGAACCATCATATGTATTGACGACGTCCCGGTTCGCCCGTATGGAACATACTATCATTCCGTAGGGCGATGGCTACCCACGCCGTGATCGCCGTCAAGATGATCGTGCTCTCGATATATGCAGACATGGGCGAGGGAGTAGTAGGGTTGATCTTGTGTAAGTTCGCTCCAAACACGCTCTGCCGCGCTCACCATGAGTCTTCCGCGGAGACAGAAGTGGGCCAGGCAACTCACCGCAAGAAAGGTTGCAGGCAAGAATATCATCGACAGATATGAAATCTAGTAGTACATCGATGAGCATCACAGATTAGTGACGCGGCAGGTAAATTCACGCTCACCATTTTCATGGCAGCTGAATCCCCCAATGTTGCCCTCGTCAATGCTTGCATTTGTTTGTTATCTATAATCTGCACGGTAGTGAGTGCCTGACCATACTTTATTAGAGAAGCTCATAATAGAAGTTTGTTACAAAAGACGAACCAGACGAGTCGCATTTTTTTAACCGAGCGAATTGAATCGCGCGCTGTTTCTCCAGTCGCTCGATCTCTCCCAATAAATGATCCGTCTCCAACTTTAGTAACTCCATGGAATTCTCCCGATCAAGGTCGTCATCCATCGCAGGATTCGGTGTATCCTGCACAAATTGCACAGACCTACGGAAGTCGCAGGAGTTGTTGATAGTACAACAGGCGAGCTTGCAACTTGTGCAACTCTCGCGTGTAACTGCTAGTACTCGACCTGGCGTCGGTCGCGTTCGCTTCCTACAAGAGCCGATTCAATTAGAAGGCACCGAACATCAAGGAAGTACGCCCTTACGAGTTGTTCGCTCAGATGCGCATAGAGAATCTCGAGGGGCTCATCCCATTCGTACAGCGCGTACCAAAGAATAGCAAGAAATACGAACGTCGGATCTTTCGATCTGCGGTATAATTTCCCCCAATATACACTATCTCCGGTCCTCTGTACGAGAGACCGAAGGCGTCTCGTCGCGGTCGTCTTTTGAAGGTCAGAATAACGATGGTACGATATGATGGTACAAGCTTTTTTTATCGCGGACCATATGGATAGCGAGTAAATCTTGTAATAGAGTTTTTCCGTCTGAACATCTGTCAGTTGACGTACGTAAAAGACAACGAAAATGGCGTGCGTACCGGAAAGAATGAGAGGTGCTTGGGTATCGATCGTCTCCTTGGAATCTGATCCAGGTCAGTCGTTATCAGCTTTAGGCCCGGATACAAGCATATACCTATGAAAGCAGTCGGCCCATTTTCTACTGGGTGGTGTGCATTTGGGGTAGTGCCAATTTTTGGGTTGTCCATCGCCCGAATAAAGGGAAGGACCAAGGTATTATCTAGATGCATGAGTGTGAGCCCAACGAAAAGAGCGCCAGATGCACTACCCACGATCCCCTACACCAGGTTGTGGATTTCCTTGATAGCGCGACGGTATCCAATTCGCGGAAGAAGCAAAGAACGGTTCGATCGTATATGTATCTTTGTGGTGTGACGACAATATTGACGCTCGTTGGAGAATCACATACGTTTTGCCGAGAATTCGCAGCGCGTCCAGGGCCTTACGCACTGAAAGTTGCGTGCTCAGAACAAAGATTGTAAGAACCACTCCAAGAACCCTACGGTTGGATCTTCCGTCTACAAGTCCTGCCATGTACTAAATAGCAATGCACCCATACCCAATTAACAAAGCGATTATGTCACCCACAATATACGTAGGTTCATACCCCCCCACGGCATCCTAACGCCCGCTCGCCAAACGGGCGCGCGCAGCAGCGAGGCGTGCCTTGGCTAATTCGAACATCTTTTGCATTAGATCGTAGCCACAAAATATCGGCCACCCGATACGCCGCGTTATGTGGCGCCCACCCGGATGGAAGGAGCTGTAGTCCTGCAAAGCGATCATGACCCATGCCGTGATCACCGTCAAGATAACCGTGCTCTCAATGTAGCCAGCGAGGGTCGGGATGCTAGTAGGGTTGATCTCTATGACATTCATTCCGAACACGCTCTATCGATGTTACCATGAGTCCATAAGCGTAGACTGGTAATACAGACTACGCACGGAAAGATAGCTCGCAGGAAGGAACACCATCGTAAGGTACGAGATCTAGTGGTTGCCCATCAGAACCACACGGCAGTGACACAAAACAGCCACTTACCAACTTCATGGCGGAAGAGTCGCGCATCGTTGCAATGGTCAATTCCTGCGTGTATCTACTATCCTCGATATTGACGGTCGAGTAGGCCTGGTCACGCTCTGTTAGAAGACAACAAAATCGGATTATAAGACGTACCAGCTTCATTGCGTTTTGCAACCGATCGGATTGTATCTGCCTCTGCTTTTCCAATCGTTCGATCTCCGCCAACAGGTTATCGGATTCTAGGGCCAACAGTCTCTTCGAGCTCTCTCGCTCCTCGTCCGAGATCGAATCAATCTTCATAGCAGGATTGTCCGTATCCCGCACAAATTCGACGGATTTCTTAAAGTCACGGAGGAGTTGTTCATAGTACAACAAATGAGCCTGCAGCTTGTGCAGCTCTCGCGTGTGGCTAAGGTGGGTCGTGGACTTGGTAGCTTCCTGCAAGAACTATTTCAGTACAAGGAAAAGTCGATGGCAGAATGCCCTTACAAGTTGCTCGCTCAAGTGTGCATATAACACTTCGAGCGTCTCGTCCCACGCATAGAGTGCATACCAGTGCATAGCAAGGAATACAAACGTAGGATCCTGGGAGTTCTCATACAGCTTCTGCCAATACACACTGTCGCCCGTTCTCTGTACAAGGGACCTGAGGCGTTTGGCCGTCGTCTTTTGAAGATCAGAACTATGGTGGTATGATATAATCGTGTTCGTATCCTTGTGGCGGATCATGTGAATGGCAAGTAAATCTTGCAACAAAATCTTTTGCTCTGAGTAGCCGTCCGTCAGGCATGTCAAACACGATGCAGACTCCGTGCGTACCGGATAAGATGAGTGGAGCTTGTGTGTCGATGGTTTGCTTGGTATCTAGTCCGATTGAGTCGCTGTCCACCTGAAGTCAAACGCAATACGTACCTGTGATGTGTAGCCCTGACCCTTTTTCTGGTGGGTACTCTATCGGGTTCGGTGGTGTAGGGCTAACCCCCTCCTGTCGGTTGTTGACCGTGCGGATAAACGGGAGGACGACAGTAATGTCTGAACCATGTGAGCCAAGCACTCACGACAGAGCAAGAATCACGCACGATCTCCCACTCCAGGCCGCGGGTCTTCCTGGTACCGCGATGGGATCCAGTTGGCAGACGAGGCAAAGAAAAACGGCTCAATGTCGTACCTAGATGCCATGAGCACACAGAAGCGTGACACTCGTCCACAGCAACACACCTCGCACCAAGGACTCGCATCACGCTCAAAGTGATGTTCTCGATGAACAGCGCCCGTACGCGAATGTTCTCGACCTATTTCCTATTCAGCTCCCCATCGTCCCATGCAACAACCACATCGCACCTACCGGTTTATGCAACTCATCCCAAAACTCCCTTACGTCCTCCATAGTCGAGGGTACGCCACGCGTCCATTCTCCTTCCTCGATATGATCAAACGTCCCGTCCGACAACACGTCAACTCTATGTATTTGAGATGCGTATTTCTCCTGGCAGATCGTTTCCATGCGACACCGGTACACCTGGTCCGGGGTCCAGTTTCCGAAATGACTCTGAGGGTATCTACTCCACGGCTCGTCAGCCGGGAGTGGTGACGCCGGCGGAGCGACGTCCGCAGTGTCATGGTCGAAATCCATCCATGGCCACGGAGCGGACGGCGCTGCATGTCGGTACCTGCACACAAACGCCCCGCTTGTGCTCCAACAGCACAGAAAAAAAATCGGGCACCCACACTCACCTGGGCGGTGGAACCTGCCACTTTTCTCGCAGCTCTGCCAAGTCTAGTTGTTCTCCAACTAGCTCTTCATCGCGGGGGAACGTTACTTGGATGCCGCCAGTCGCCGTGGTCATAGTTAAAAATGCTTGCCAG